>JASCZW010011717.1:0-31045 GCA_034211315.2 Aedes japonicus
AAATATATATTCTCATTTACATAATGTAAGTTATTAGGCTTTGAATCAAATTTCAAGACATTATGAGCAACGCTTATCTCACTAGCCGCTTCAGTTCGTATGATTGCAAATGATTGTCAACTTGATTAGCATTATATGCATAGCACAGTGGAACTAATTCATCGCTGTTTTTTCAATGATTCCTTCTGGTTAATGTTTATGTTCAACGTAGAAATGGTATATATCCATAGCCCAGTTTAATTAATTTCTAGTCCCGAATATTTTTCTTGGTCAGCGATATATATAAAAACGAACTAAAACTGTTTTTTTTAGTATAGTTGCTTCAACCATACACACTGGTTGGAAATAACTTATTGATGTTTTGATTCAACCCTACGAAAGCTCTTTACTTTTAGAGTATTATTAATTCAAATAGCTTTGAGCTAAAAATATTCTGGTTGAAACATATATATTTATTCCGTTAGTAATCAATACGTATAACACAAATTTTAATTTCATTTAGCTGAGTAAAAATACCTTCTTCACTGAGAACATATATGCAATGCATCAACATTGATCAACATGTTACCTAACATCACCTAAGCATTTTATTACCAACTTAGTCACAATATTCGCAAGATTCAACCCCTTTGCGAAGACAGTGACTGATGTCCAGTGCCGGTATCTTCTCCATCCATCGGGTCCACATCTGCGAGTCAAAACTATCTTCGCCTTCGAGGCAAAGCAGTGAGCATGCCAACGTTATTCATCGTACATAGTACAGTGGAATCCGACTGCGAACCAAACTAACAAATCCGCGTACACAAACAGTCCTCGCTAGGAAATTGACCAGCACTTACGTGCATGCAAAAAATAAAATTCCGGTCGAGGCTGGGAGGAGTACATGTAGCTGAAATCAATGCACTGGACGCCAAGCGATGCTATTAACTTGCAACTGATCGATTTGCTTTTCAGGTAAGCTATGGGAAAATGAAAGGAATGGGAATTAATTGAGCGTAGACTTTGATCCGTCCAATACGAATAGTTGATTGGTTTCGACAGGCACATCGTTGACCACTTTTTGGCTTTTAGATTCTGGTTGATAAAAGTTTGAACACTCGTTCTCGCAGTCGATGAAACTGCGATGCAGTATTTTTAGACGAACAACCCAATCCAACAAGAGCGTTTTAATACTATCCCAAAACACACCTTCCGTGGAGAGTGGAACATAAAAAATACTGTGTTGCGATGCAAATGACAAACAGTTTTCAAATGGAGCATTTAATAGCGTAAATAAACATCCAACAAGCGAACGGTAATACTAATCAGGAAAAAAGTATAAACAAGACAAACGCTTGGTTTAATGTACAATAAATTTCGCAAATGGACGCGAGGCGAACGGTCGTATTCTTTGTGCCGACCGTGCGGTTTTTGTCGCTGCCTGACCACATCGGGTGCTTGATGGACTCCCGGATCCCTGGGTGACTTTCGACTACATGGCACCCTGCGAGGCAGACAGCTAGGGACCGTCTCGAGATTTGATAGTCCAAATGTCGTTTAATGGCGCTCGACGATAGGTAATAACAACGGTAAAATAAATCTAGATGTGATTTCTATCTGTCACACCGTCCTGAACGCTGCTGCCGCCACGAAGATACGACAGTTCACGCGATCTGCGAGCATAAATTGTTGTGTTTATTGGCTTCGTAAATGTGAGTTGTTTTACAACATTTTTAGCAGGAATAATTTCTCGACCTAAGCCAATAAGCTGTTGCTCGAGCGATTTGCTCGGCCAGTCTGACGGATAGTAAAATATTACATAATTTGTCGTTTCAACATTTGCAGGCAGTAGACGTTACGATCGTAGTTTGAAAAGTGGTTTGTTGAAAATTAGTTTGAAATTTGTTCCATAGGCAAACAGTTGTTATTTTGATAAATTTAATTTTTCAATTTCAAATTGCTCACAGTATTTATTTTATACACAAAGGTTTTTTCTTTTCACGGGGGATACGTTCCACTTTTAGTATGGAACCGTGTAAAAAAAGACTAAATAGAGTTGATAAATGCACATGCATTACCATATTAAATTGCTAAGATTTTGTTTGCATGTGTTACCTTTTCATGCAATGGTCAAAATACAGTTTTTAAAATTTTGAGTATGGGCTCAACAAATTGTGAATTTTTTGAAGAACTGACATATGATTAATTTTTGCCCAAAACGTAAAATGTGATTTGAACTATGTAGGTCGATAAATTGTTCCGTTCTGGAGTTATCACCGAAAACAAACCGTGTAGAAAAAAAACGTGTAAAATATCATAGTTTTAGTATGGTCCGGAGAGCAATCGCATGGCCTGCAGTAGGGAGCTTAGCACATATCAAAGGAATCAAGGCTACGGATATATACATCGGCTTGTTTTTCGAAAATTTGGAGTTATCTCTGTTGAAAATAGACCTGGAAACCAACCTTATATTTTATAGCACGGTTTATAGCATACTGCGAAGAAAACTACTACTTTCTTCAAGTCAAACCAAATCAAAATGTTCAAATAGTCTCCATAATTCTCTGATTTAAATCCGATAAAAAATCTATGGGATTATCTGGACGATAAAGTGAACAAGTCAACATCGGTTACAATAAAAATAACCATTTAGAGCTTTAAATCTCGAAACATTCTGAAAACATATTGATCGGGCATACAAAACTTGTCAAAAATATGCCGCGTCGACTGGCATCAGTGTTGAAGAATATGAAAGGTCACTCTTAGTATTTATTTGAAGTTGAAGAATTAAGTCAAAGGCTTAACCATTTAATAAAAAATCAGTCGTATGATTTATTTTTTCCGTCTTGAACTACCGCTTAATATTGAGCAAATCATGCACATTCCTACAAACAAAAATATATGTTATGCTCAAACAAAAAAACTTACCCTTTACCATTGATATCAGCAGAGGTATCGAAGGAAGTAACAAAATGTATGTGGTGTATGGTTTATTTTGTCCAGCACTGAATGTAAGACCAGAGTCAATTAAAAAGACCTACCTCGATTCTCATTTTGTTGCAGTTTGAGCAGCATGAGTGTTTCAATGCGATCAATTGCGTTGCTAAAGTTTGTATAGAGGCATTGTTACATTGTCCATGGCAACCATGGAATTGTTATTTTTTTTTTCAATTAGTTTATTTTCGTTTATTTTCCGTCTGCCTATTTCCTCATAACGCGGTGACATGGGTCCTCCTTCAGCTCAGTCGGTAAAGACGAGGCTACAAAGCAACAACATGCTGGAGGTGGCTGAGTTCGATTCCCGGTATGATCTAGGATTTTTTTGTTAAGGAAAATTTATGGACTCCCTGGGCATAGGGTATGATTGTACTTGCCACATGATAACACTAGTGTAAAAATGGTACCTGGCATCGAATGCTCTTAATCAATAACTGTGGAAGCGCGCTTAGGACATTAAAATGAGGTTTGTCAACTGTCAACTGCGGAACAAAGTCATCAAGAACATTAAAGCAAACCCCAACATCTCAGACCGCGATTTGGCCAAAAAGTTTCGAGCCGCACGCAGTGCCGTGCAACGGATTCGTCTCCGAGAAGGCTTCAACTCATACCGTGCCTGTAGACAACCAAATAGGGATCAAAAGCAGAACAATGTGGCCAGAATCCGTGCCAGAAAACTGTATGATCAGGTGTTGACAAAATTCAATAGCTGTCTCCTCATGGATGATGAAACCTATGTAAAGGCCGATTTCAAACAGCTACCGGGAACAAAATTTTACTTGGCTACGGCTCGGGAAGGTGTTCATACCAAATATAAGTTTGTGTTTGCAGATAAATTTGCACGTAAATACATGATTTTGCAAGGCATCTGTAGCTGCGGTAGGAAGGTCAAGGTTTTCATCACTGATAAGACATTTAATTCAGAGCTGTACAGAACTAAGTGTCTCAGAAAGCGAATATTGTCATGCATCAGATCCCGCAATGTATCTGTCATGTTTTGGCCAGATCTTGCAAGCTGTCATTACAGTAAAACAGTGCTACAGTGGTATGAAACCAACAGGATTCAGTTTATACCAAAAGAACTCATACACCAAACTGTCCCTAGTTCAGATCGATAGAGAGATTTTGAGCTATTATGAAGAGGAAGCTGAAGGTAAATGTCAGTGTCGTCAACAGCATACATGAATTGAGAGCCAAGTGGATTAAGTTTGCCAAAACGATGGGTGAGAATAATGTGCGCCGGTTGATGAAAGTCCGCAAATTTCTTCGTAATCGAGATGATTTTTTTTTGTACATTTCCTCTAAAGTTCACATAAAGTCAAACAAATAATACAGAATATTATTTTGTAATTCGAAATATGCGCAATAGGCTATGTTCCAATTCTAACTGGGCCACACTTTACAGTTATCGGTTAAAATAAAGCTGATGAATGTATTATTTTTGAGGAAAATCCCATATTTCTGTTTGAAAGAAACGATAACTTCCATTCCTTACATAAAATAAATAACAAAATCAATTCAGACATGCACAGTAGGTATGAAATGTGGAAAGATTCGTTTCATGTTATAATAATAAAAACAATCAAATACAGTTGAAGTCAACTCTTAAATAGTCAAAATGGCCTTCATTCGCTTCAATGATGGACTGCTACCGTTTCGAGATGGAAGATTGCTTGCGTTTTCTTAGCCGTATGCACTGGGTCGATATCTTGCAAGAAAATTTAAATATCTTGCAGACCCATTTTCAGCAAATATTCTTTCAATTTCATGTTCAGAATATCTGCAGTCATAATACCATTGATAAGTGCCAGATTCTCCACTTTAAACTATGAAAAACAGCCCCAGACCATGTTGTTTTCACCACCTTGCTTCACCGCTTTTCCGCCTAACTCGCAGTCGTCGTTTTTTTTTAAAAAAAAAAAAAGCTCAAACCTTCATCCGTCTGTTCAAAATACCCATTTTCAGCACTCCAGTGGCTTATTTATGTGGTTTCTTGCAAATCACAATCACAGTTTCTTATTCCCCTTATTCATACATGCCTGTTTCCGTTCAAAATGGCTTTATAAACCGTACTCAGCAATGCGTCGTCGAACTTACGCCTCGTCTAGTTGATCTTAAAAGCTTTCAGTATCAACACAATTTTTTGAATTTATTTTAACGCCATACTTTTCGGAAATGTTGCACTGAGATTAGATTTTTATGCAATCACTCATGATAAGATCGCGCTTTTTAAGTGATATTTTCTCTCCATTATCGATTCTTTAAAAACTTGTCACTTGAACAGAGCTCGCCTACTTCTTACAACTGTTGCAATTATTTGTGATGAATGTAAACAAAGGAATGTCAAGAGCATAACTAACAAGGAATAAGTCAATAGTGCATCTTTTTATTGCCATACCTTAAGGGAACATCCATTAATTATGTCACCCAAAAAGTGACTGCATTATGCATTATGCCATTATACCCACCTCCCCCCCGCCCCCTGTCCGGGTTTTGTATGGACCTTCTAATTTGTTTGTTTGGACTGTAACATTTTCCCTAATCAAAAACCACAATCACACTTTGTGAGTGGCCCCAATAGCATCCTTACTGTTTGTTTGAATCGGTTCAAATCGGAAAATTTCAAATATTTTACTTGACAGCTTATCGTTAATCAAAACGAACCCTGCTAACCCAATCCTGTTATTGAAAATCCCAGTGATTTTTCTTGGAATTGCAGTTGACTCCGCGGGTTCTAATAAAGCGAGTATCCCGTCAACATATTCCTTCCCTTTGCTTACTCGACCAGCATTCGGGCGGGGACGGCCGCGGCAATGCCTTAGTTTGCACTGACAATTTGTTTTCGTAAAGTAGCTTTCACGCATTTCGTAAATATGGATTTTTACATACAACAAACGTCTCGTATACTGTATGAAACATTCATATTCCTTTTTATCTGGTGAAATGCTATCATTACACCTTTTTGTAAAATGCACGAAATGAACTTCGTGATGACCAGCTAATCGCTGTTTCTCTTTTATACCGTACTCATGCTTGATGGTGTTTCTGCTGGTATGGGCGGGAATAATTTATCTAACCCAAAATAAAAATGAAAGCGCTGTCGAGAGCTATAACTTCATGCTAATTAATCAAACATGTTTTCACGCGTCAGCGTGGCATAGTGAGATCAACCACGGATTCAGAATCAGCAATTTCCAAATATTTAGGTTCGAACCCCATGTCAGAAACATTAAAAAAATGCTGGACACTTCCACGTGGTTTTGCTTTTTTGTCAATTAAATTTTGAGTCGATAAAGTAGATGTGTCACTCCTTCCTGCAAGCACCAGAGATACGTTTTTTTTTAATCTGTGACCAAATATTCGTAGCTCTTTGTATTGTTTTCGTACAATATACGAATGTTCTTTCTCTGTCAACAAAAGCTTCGTGCTTTTAACAGTTGCGTGTGTGCCGAATGTATCTTCATAAAAAGAACAAATCAGTTTCGTTGCAAAAAACAACGAATGGATTTGTGAGTATTACATACTACCAAAATGTCATGTAAATTTCTGTCTCTTGAGACCGACCCATGCAAGCGTCCTTTAGCACATAAGAATGAGTTCAAAGAGATAGGAAAATAAATTCAATCAAACGCATATTTCGTCGAATTGCGAATGTGTCAGTTACATTGGACATAATTTTACACGAAATCTTTCTTTACGTTCCCCGACTTTTTACAAACATGAATTACGTCTCGTGTAAAATTTCTTAGTGTATAATTTCTTAGTGTGTACCTTCGATTTTGTAATAGAAACTAAAATTAACTTTCAGTGTGGGGTCAGTTTTTACAAGTTGAAGATGTATGTTCTCTGTGTAATAACAGCTGATCTGGCAACAACGGAGTTGCAACATTGGGCGGTCAATCATGCTCATGCTCAAGAAACATCTTCATAGGAAAACTATACTGAGTTGATTAAACAGATCACTAAGCGCTTTGATCGGTACGATCCAGTACGGGTTGATAACAGCCAGTCAGAGCGTTGATCTCAAGAAGCTGCACACTTTGAAGGAGTTCAACTCGATTATTGAACTTTATTCGAAGTTCTTTACAAGTGGTGAGGAATAGGTCATCGAAAATGAGTTCCGTGAGACGAGGACGGCAATCATTTGCAAGGACATCGAGGGGGAAGAATCTGATGACTTCGAAATTTCGGATTCTTCGGCAGTGGTAGAGAACGTTTTCTCTTCAATCAATATGAATGAAACCAAAATTCGGAGAACCACCTGAGTACGGACATCATGGATACTATTCTACGGTCCTAGTGTTACATGAAAGGGAAAGGAAGAATGGATCAGCTTACATTAACATCACAACTAAACCATAAATGTATCTGTTAATTATTTTTGTTTTGATAATCAATTTGTTTTGCTTGTTTTCCTTCTGTACAGCCAAAATACAACTGCATCCATTCATTAAGATTATTGTTGTATGACCCATATTTGAATTGGTGCAAGTCAAATATCCTGTCACAATTAAGGTGTGATGGACATTAGTTGACGTAGCCCCAGATCCCAGTTAGGCTCGACTTGTTTCATATAGTCTAATACCCTGCCATGATTGTTTTGCCGAGTTTCAGGGTACTTTGCTTTGCTTAGTACAGTACCCGTTCGATTTTGGCAACAAACCAAAAATTTTAGTGTTGCCAAAATCGAACCGTGCCAAAATCGAACGGTTTTTTTTCTTAATTTTTTTTGTTATTATTACTTGCAATGATGAAGGCAAATAGTTTTTATTCGAATTTATTGCAGGGCACGTTCAAAAATTACGTAACACTTTAAAAATGACGAGAAACTGTGTGGAAATCGAGGAGTTCCATACAAAATATTCTTAAGTTCCTTAAAAAACCGTACTGACGTGGGTAAGGGGACATCTTAAAATTACGTAGCATTTTTTTTATTAATCGCACGAAGCTCCTTTCCTGCTTTCGAATGATGTGGCGCGAACATGCTGTGGGAATGGTATTTTTACACTTTTGACGATACCTCCGTCCGAAACACCACACTGATAGGTGCACTATCTGATACATGACAAGTCATAAATTTTTAGACCCTCCTCCAAAATTACTACGTAATTTATGTACATATAGCCCCGAAAGAGCATGAATGTCATTTTTCTTTAACTCCGACGCAATTAACTCGTGTAAATATTGTGCCTAGTGGGCTTCTGCTTTCATTGACATCCTTTTTAACAAATGTGAGTTTGTGTTGGTAAATCAGTTCGTTGACACTCACACTCATAGATTATTTTATGCTTCAATGTGTCATTGCACTACATAAATGAATCTGTTTGACAATCCTTCTACAAAACTCGTACAAGTTTGTTGACAGCTACGTAATTTTTAAAACTTTACTGGTTGCTATTAATGCTGATTACTACGAATATTCGTAAGTTTGTGTCATTATGTGGTCTACAATTATCTAATCATATTTATAATCGTTCAATAGATGATGCAAAATGTTGAGAAAGTAAAACGTAGAAGCTTGACTCTCAAACAGAAGATAGATGTCTTGAAGCAGCTAGAGGACAACACAATATCGAAAACATCAATTGCCAAGAAATATGGCGTTAATCGCGCTACCATCCGAAAAATTGAGGTGCAGAAGGTACGGCTGCTACAAGCAGCCTCTGAGAGGGAGTAAGGAACTGCAAAGTTAAATATGCAGCGTCCGGTAAGCATCGTCAACTAGAGCAGGCCTTGTTCTATTGGTTCATACAAATGCGCGATAAACATCAAATTGTCACAAATAACTTGATTGTGTCTAAAGCCAAGATCTACGCTAAAGAACTTGGAGTTGAACCGAATTTCAAATTCAGTGAGACATGGGTACGCAATTTCAAAAAGCGCTACGGGATTCGACGCTTGAAAATTTCGGGAGAAAAGTTATCCAGTGATGTTCACAGTGTCGAGCCATTTAAGCAAAGCTTTTTCCACCTTGTTACCAGCAAGAAATTAACAGCTGATCAGTTATATAACGCTGACGAATCGGCTTTGTTTTACAAAGCCCTACATAGCCATACTCTCGTGCACTACGCTGAGATATCTGCACCAGGATTTAAACGGGCAAAAGAACGTGTTACATTTATGCCATGTGCAAATTCCTCGGGAAGTCACAAATTACCAATGTTGATGATTGGAAGGTCAAAAGCTCCTCGAGCTTTTAAGAATGTACAGATACCTGTTGAGTACGCGTCATCCAAAAATGCTTGGATGACGAGAGATTTATTTCAACATAGGTTCCACCAAACCTTTGTTCCAAGGGTTCGTGAATTTTCCGAAAAAATTGGCATTGAACCGAAAGCGTTACTAGTTCTCGACAATTGTACGGCACATCATTTTCATGATCAGCTAGTATCAGATGATGGAATGATCGAGGTAACGTTTCTACCTCCAAACGTTACTCCGCTTCTGCAACCAATGGATCAACAAGTCATCCAAATAGTGAAAATGAATTATAAGGAGAAGTTGCACATGGAAATCGCAAGTGAAAATGCTGATGTTGGACCAATAATCAAGCGGATTAACCTCAAGGATGTGGCTTATTGGCTTCATGAAGCATGGATGGATGTTTCGCAGCTGGCTATACAACGATCATGGCAAAACATAGGGTGGCTGATTGGTTCCGTTTTGATGCACGAAGACGATGTTCCACTGTCCGTTTTTTCAGTTCTCAGAAGAACAACGAAGTCGTACGAGTTGAGGAATTTCCCGAGGACTCATGCGTGGAAGAATATTCTGATGCTGACATAATAGCTTTGGTTTGTTCGGATAAATCCAAACCCAACACCCATGACAACGACGAACCAGAAATGGATGAAACTCAGGACATCGGTGAACATGATTATGAAGATGATTTGACTACTGCAGACTTTGATTTCTCCGAGGAAACACGGTTGACTCGTAATCAACGGGTTAGTCAGGACCTGGCTCGTGTGATTCAATGGGCGGAAGATGCGCATCTTGAAATGGCCGATATATTGCATTTGCGAAAGATTCGTAGTCATGCCCAGCAAATGGTTCTTGAAGAGCAATAACTTTTTGATAAAATCGAATAAAATCCTATTGATGTTACTTATAACTGAATGAAATAAATGAATTCGAAACACGTTTTATTTTAGTTCATGACATTGGTTATCTACTGAATGAAAGCTTCTATTTCAGTCCCAATGATAGGGTAAGTATGCCAGTTTTGGTCTTGGTGTAGCAATTTTGTTTCATCACATCTAATGCAGTCTTCTATATTGAATTGATTTAAAAAAATGTGGAATAAATACCAACAAATCGACCACTAATGTCAAAAACTGGCACACTGACCCTATTGCACTAATAAAACCCTATTATAATGCTTTTATAATAATATTGCGGCTATTTGATGTTCAAAATTGTCATTTTCATTATTAACAAAAAACCGTTCGATTTTGGCACATGTGCCAAAACCGAACCGTGCCAAAATCGAACCGTGCCAAAATGGAACCGTGCCAAAAACGAACGGGTACTGTATATGTCTGTTTTATTTTGCATTCAACGAAAAAAAGTGCATCAGCATTCATGCACCTGAAAAGTTTCCTCTCTTCTTTTACAACACAAAGATCAAAGCAAAACATTCTGCCAAGATTTTCTGCAGTAAAACACAGATAAACAAGATTTTTTGGCAAAAATTAAAGATAGGAACAAAAAATAATGAGGCAACCCTACTTTTGAGTGGCCCCAACAGCATCCTTTCTGATGGTTTGAATCGGTCCTCAAACTCGATGTGTTTAACGTATTCCTGTATTCTATTGAAATAAACCACCCACACCTGTGAGTGACCCCATCACCATCCCTACTGTTGGTTTAGCTCGATCCTTTAACTCGAGGTTTTGACATATTTTTGTAATGCAAAAAATGCAACATTGACGTCACGCATCTCCAGAAAGACGTTTTTCTCCAGCACCTTCAGGCGCTTCTTCTGGGCTTCTTCTTGAGGCGCTTGTCTACTGCTCTGACACGGCCTACCTCAACTGATGCTTCCGCATAACAATGTCCATCTGGCCCAGGTTCTTCTTCACCATTTTATTGGTTCCACAAACCTCTCGGCCCAAGACCACCTTGCTCTCGGTCTTCTGTTTCAGCGTCTGCTGTACTTTGCGGTCGTGCAACACTGTTGGGCTGCAAACCATGGAGACTATTTTCGCCATGGCTACAAGAAATCAACTGATAACGCTGTAAATTGTTTGAGTACACAGTAGGGTTGCTACGATTACTTGAGGTGGCAGGGTAATTGCATGAAACATTTTTAAAATCAGTCCATTTTTTAAACGGTCGCCATCTTTGAATCCAAAATGGTGTGTAACATTGAATTTTGGCATCTTCAAATTGTCCCCATTCCGAAAAAGGACTTCAAAATACATTAGGAATAATTTGTAAGTATTATCCAATTCATACGATTGGTCACGGTTGAATGAATATCTTTCATGACAACATAAAATGTGTAAAATATTATTTTGTTCAATAACACCACGAAGTGAGATAAAATTCAAAGATCGCTTATGCCACACCTTAGTGACATGTCCGCTGCAGTGCAGTAAGAATTCCAAAAAATCAGGAAACAATTTCTATCGTCAAAATTCACTACGCATTTGAACTAAAAAACAAATTCAAGATTTCACATTCTAGCTACCAGATTGAAAATGTGAAAAAAAGTCTACACTGCTATGGATGCTAACCGTAGGCAGGCACAGGTTTTCTACGGACAGAGAGAGAGAGAGAGAGAGAGACGGCTTCAGCTGAATTAATTTTTATATTACACTGTTTCATGATTATCCTTCTTTACTCCACTTATGGTGTATAAGGCTGTAATCTTACTTACGATATATCAACCAAAAAAAGGTGTAATTAAAATTCTTGTTTTTATTATTAATTAAAGTCTTTTTCTTTTTTTTCTGCGCCTAGAAGTAGAACAGTCCAACAGATACAAATAAATATCGATAAATATCACTGTACATGCTGCACTTAAGTATGGAGGTATGGATGTGTATAAATAGGCATACATTTCTTTAACCCTTCGTACCCTTAAGGAGACTTTTGCCAAGCTCGTACCCCCGCAAGTTTTGAAATTCACGTACTTTAAAAAAAATGATATGTTCACATATGTTTATGATCATTGAACACAATTCCATGTAATGGAGGTGATTCGATCGGCAGTTAGTAAATTCCACATATTCCATCTGTTTTTCGTCTTCCTACAAGAAAAACCATGAAACAATATTAAACAATCTACATATCGGGCCCAATTCCATCGGGGCCCAATTCCTCCTTCAAATATTGCGACCTATTTGGATCAACAATAAAAAAGGGCCTATCAACATTTGTAAACAAACACTTCTGAGCCTATTTCCTCGCAAAGTGTAGACCACCCACGCAAACCAATACCATCATCGTGTAGGGGAAAGTTTCCCCTACACGACGATTCTGTGGGTTTGCGAGTATAGGCAACGGCTTGCGAGAAAAAGGGCTCAGATGTGTTTGTTTACAAATGTTGATAGGCCCTTTTCTATTGTTGATCCAGCTATCTTCTTACGCTTCTTACGATGCTATAGTAACTAATTGGCCATCCGCAAAAACCAATACTATCAGCATGGAGGGAAAATTTTCTCCTACATTCTGATAGCATTCGTTTGCGTCAGTGGCCTGCGATTTACGGGGAAAAGGCTCAGAAGCATTTGTTTACAAAATGGAGATAGGCCCTTTTCAATTGTTGATCTTGTTCCCTGACTGCAAACATAATGCTGTCATTGGTTGCCACCATTGCCAGCATTGCCACCATCATATTCAAGCCAGTGCTGATAGATTACTTTTAATCGAGTTATAAATTATACCAGTTGATGGAAGCTGATGCGTTCTGAGCAAACGTGAGTGAGTTTCATGATCAAATCTGAGCGCTTTTTTTTGTATTTGTACCCATTTTTTTGGCATTCCCACCGTTCTGTATCTTGGGGGGAAAGGAACATCATAGAGTGTGCAAATTCGATGAATCCAGAGTAACTTTGAAGAAAACAGTTACCTGTCTTGCCCCTTGACACATTTGCCTTTTTAAATGGCAATGTAAAGAATCAACAACATTTTCGAAAAAAAAAAAACTCAAAATAATTTGTTTTTAATCCTATACAGGAATGATTAATAAGATCAAAACCATCTTTCTGTGGAAAAAAATCTCAGGTATATGAAAGTTTCATAATAAGCGTTTTCGGACACATACTACTTGGAATAAAATAAATGTTGATATCAAAGATAGTCCAACTCAAATGCTCAAGTCCGAATCTCAACGAACCGTGTTAGCTCTTTTTTTCATCTTATTAGTCATGGTGCAGTCCATTTGCTGCACCACCGGCCACATAGCTGCAACATTTTAGTCAGCTTCCAAGCTGCCAAGGCACAACCCCGACACTAATTAAGTACTCTTCTCAGCACATAACGGACGCCACGAAAACGAATCCAGTAAGCGACCTCCCGGGGGGCACATTGTCGCTTCATTATCTTTCTGCGAACGATTTCACACAGTTGCCCAGTTACCAGAGGGCACCATCCCATCATAGGCGAGAATAAGTGACTTCCTCCGGGCATAGAGCTGCTGTTGGGTGCTCTGTCGCGGTCATAACCAGTTCATGAAAATGCAATAAAAAACTCAACTCCGCCCGTGAGCGGCTTGCCGGAATGAAATGGTACCTTCCTTCTTCATATCGATCTGTCAGCTCGGGAGATGCAACTTCGCGTCGGATGTCAGCTTGTGGATGTACTTACAAGTGATAGAACATAAATCTTCGATATAAACAATTCGCAGAAGCTACCACAGGGGTGGAAGATTACTTTTCCTGCTCGCTGGGGATCTATAGGGTTCCGCTGACTCTGTCCGGGAACATACCATTCGAAGTATTATTTATGACGACGGTGAACGAGTGGTCAGGTTAATTGTCCCTAGCTTAGGCATTAATATGACAACGTTCCTTGAAGGCACCTCGCGGTTAGTGTTCCGGACTAGCCAGGCGATTGATTGATAGGCGCTCATTAGACGCGGACGAATGGAACTCACATGGTTTCCAATTAATATGCAATGCAAACACCGTCTGCCCTTATCGTGGGACACAGTTTTGTTACAATGATCATGGCTACGGGACACCTGCTGGTATGATCCCGACGTTTGCAGTAATCAACTACTACTGGTGGTGCATCTCGGGTTGAGAATAATTGAGCTTCTATCGAAGTACATCGGCAACAGTTATTGATGTCACGTTGCTTTGGAATGTGACGAAGAATTATGAGCTGGTTTGAGCTGGTTCGTTCAAATGCTGACTTACCGGCGGAAAGAACAATACTATTATTCATAGCAATTTAGTCAATTATTTATGATGCCGAATAAATCGAGTCACAATTTTCCGACCTGTTCTCAATCCACTGAAATTAACGATCCAAGAAACTAGGCTCTACTACCGACGCTTGCTACATATGCCATCAATTTCCTCGTCATTGCGTCCGGTTCGATTCCCGGGATAATCGTAATCCTATAATCACAGGGGTGTACCACAATGCTCTCAATAATTCTCGTAAAGGTCTTTATTGCCGTTGAGCAAATAAATTCAGCAAACCAACGGCAAACATCGGACAGTCACCAGGAACACTCAAATACACGCTGCACGCTGGAGACCATAACAAGGTGGCAGCGTCGGTCGTCGTCTCCACAATGACCATCATCACGCCACGGATGGACCAACAACAACTTTTATATCGTTCGCTTGTTTGGTTATTGCCATTTTGTCCCCCCCTAGTTCCACTCGTCCTGCTCCTGTGCCGTGCAGATCAACGGTTAAACTTTTCCCGATATTTGTTCAGTCAATAGCTACAAAAGTGGACACTGAGTGGACATACAAGCGCCTGGACGAAGAAAGTGTCCCTCGTCCATCAAGTTAATCCCTTGTGCTGCACTAATCTTCCACCCAATTGAGTCAGCGTGACAACAACGACGAAGACGACTACGATGGCCAAGATATCCAGCTCCTTACCTTGTTTAGGGTTACCAACCGGGATTGGAGCTGCTGAATTGATTTGTTATATTTTATTCGGTTTTGAATTCCTTAGTAAAAATTACACGTTTGTTATCATTTCTCACTATTCTTAAGAATTCCATCATTTCCATACGTATAATATGGCCGTACAAAATTAATTGCATCTCTTAATGGGTGTGTTACATAGAGAACCAAAAGATGATGCTTGAGACTAGCAAAAATCCTCAATATGTCAAAACTGGTGATCCCAAACTACGGCAATACCGGCGCCGGCCTCGCTCGAATGCAGTTCAAGTAGGGAATGGGTAGGAATATGTTGGCATGATCGGTGAGGAAGTCGAGAAATCCTCTGCACTACACTGAAAAAATATTTCACCTAGCTACTATTGGAAACACATGTAGATGTTTTCCAATACTACAATTAGTGACTTTTACATGAATATCACATAGAAAAAGAAAATCTACTTTGCTAATCATTTAAATTTCACTGGACACATAAGATTCACTTGATTTTGCAATGCATATTCCACTTCTTTAACCACATGAAAGTTAAGTGAATTTCTAGTGGATTTTTTCCACTGATTATGTGAATTTTATTTCGGGTGTACCAAGAGAAATCACTGGGATGTAGGATAAAATGGTTGGGTTCGCAGCGAAATCCGTTTTGGTAAACGGTGGGCTGAATTCAACTGGTGTTGGCAGCGAATATGCTGTTTAACTATGTTTCAAGTTTATTCATATAGAGATGCATATTAGAGTTATTCAAATTTAAACCAACAGTAAGGATGCTGTTGGGGTCACTCACAAGTATTGATGGTTCATTCCAGCAGAATACAAAAGTATGTTAAAACATCGAGACCGATTAAAACCAACAGTAAGGATGCCGTTGAGGCTACTCACAAGTGTGGGTGGTTTATTTCAATGGAATACAAGAATACGTTGAAATATCCAATGTGACGTCGGATTTAATCAAAACACGGCAGTAAAACATCTACACTACATGGAATTACAGGGAACATTCAATTGAAAGGAAGTCAAAGACAAATGGACACAATAAAACAAAATAAACAGAAAGGACGAAGAACTGAAAATACAACACAGCGTACCGCTTCACATTGAAAAAGAAAGGGGGCGGATCCGACAGTGCTTTGAGACTGTACGGAGGCTGGAATTGTTCGATTTTGAAAAATATAAGGCCTGTACTCGAAAAAAAATCACCATTTTTATCCGTGTGTAACTTTTATGTCCGTGAGTTAATATTGATGAAAATCTGGGTAATAGTTTGGAGTAAAATGTTTACATGTGCAATCGGTTCAGTGGTTATTGAGATGTCATCGAAACAAGAAAAAAATCGCCGGAGAATTTTGCGCGCCGTCACGGAAAATCCGACTGCGACCATGAAATGGATCAGAAGACAACTGGGAATCACCCATACCGCTGTGTCTTGGGTGGTAAAATCGTTTAAGGAGTCCCAGACGACCGAGTGGCGGGCTGGAAGTGGAAGAAAATCGAAGACAGCTGACCCTGTAAAGGCCCGGAAGTACAGATCATGGTTCGATGTACCGTAAGACTCCTCCAGAAGCATCTGTTGCCCTTTCTGTGATCCCACGGAGGCGAGACATTATTTTTTCCGGACCTGGCATCATGCCATTACGCGCGATCGACGTTGGATTGGTACAGAGACAATAACGTGGTTTTTGTACCAAAAACCGCCAGCCCCCCAAATTCACCAGAGATTCGTCCGGTGAAAAGATGTTGGGCCATAATGAAGGCAAAAGTTTGAAAATCGTCCAAGGTGCTTAAGAACGAGCTGAAGTTGACGAAAGAATGGATGAAAGTGACCAAAAAGTTCGGCTCCACCATTGCAGTACAGGCCTTAATGGGTACTTAGCTCAATACACTGGATATCCTTTGGCATTGATGCAATGAGCAAGTCGCCGGCACCACCGCATTAGGCAAGTTTGTTCTGTCCTTCTGACTCTTTCCTGGCTTCTACCTTTTCTACGATTCTGCGACTGATAAGCACGTTTTGGCCCTCGGCGGAACGGATTTCACGCGAAACCTGGACGCTCCCTCTCGAACCATATTCTTATCGACGCTATTTATTTTCACTCCTTTTAAGGACCCACTGGTCCCACCCCGAAAAACCAACAAAACGTATTCCTCTCAAGGAAAACCTTGGAGTTTCATAAATTTTAAAAATTGAAGGGAATGAAGGAAAAATCTGGCACCGGAAATTAAACACGTTCGCAGTCGCCCAAAGCTTACTGCGATCTTTCTGTATTAAACTCTATTTGTGTATGTATTTACTAAAAATATTTAATTTTTTGTTTTAAAACAATTTCTGAGTAGTTTTTCAAACAGAAGTATCTGATTATGTAAGCAAAGAGGGGAAAGAAGATTCGAACGATAAATTCTCGAAACCCTTAGCATTTTCATGCAAACTAGGGTCACCAACACAAGGAATACCAATTCTCTACTCATCACAACTTGTAATACACAAGTTGAAAGTACTGTCGAATGACAAAAACAGGTTATAAGTATAAGTATAGAGGACTTTAATTCATACTTCTATATGACGTAAAAAGCGCAAAAAGTAAAGTCTTATAAAACATAAAATGGAAAAAAATATCCTCATGCAGAAATAAAACATCGCCAATCATGGGATTTTAACACTAGTTCTTGTCGTGATAGGTTTGTAGCTTCTTTGTTAAGTCCGATTGTTGAACTGAACTTTTAGTACAGAGAACAAAATTTCATCTTCGGTCTGCAACTTGTGTAAAACTTTAAACCGATGTCGTTATGCTCCTGGTAGGCAGCACTACGGTTATGCGATAATTGTAAAGGCAATGTTTATCATTAAAAAGCCTAGCACATAACCTAAAAATTTTTGTTTGTTTTTCTCTGCTCTAGCTTTTCATACCGGCTGCCCATATGTACTTTTACACACGTTTTTCAAGAAATGGTATATGGACATGAATGTCTATTCTCTGTGCTCTTAATATCTATGATTTGGTTCTCTTTAGCAGTGAAATCACAATATTGAATTAACACCGTTTACATTACATGATTTGTGTAATGTAGTTTCAACATTATTTAGAACTACTCATTAAATCTTGGCCTGTTCATGTTTTTTAACGCATGGAACCATGTTTTTAAGAACAATAACTAAGTATTGATTACTTTCAGCACTGAAAAAAGTATTTTTAGCTCGATCGTAAGTCAGAATGCGAGAGGTTCAAACCGCTCCGAACTTAACATGTTTTGCAACACGTTTATAATACATTTAAAGAACATATAATTATAAATCATTCTAAAAAGATGTTTTTTGTGTTACTTGAGTAACCTGAGTTGATGCTATTTTTGCGAGTGTGTTGGGAGTTTTGAGAAATTTGCGCTTGAATCTTACTTCCCCTCTTTGTTTATAAAATCAGATGCAACTGTTTCAAAAAGTACCCGAGAACTCTTCAGCAATTACATTCAAGGCTTCCTTCTCAATCAAACTATCATGGTGTCGTATAGAATATGAGGCAGAAGTTCCCTGATTCTTCCAGTTTTTCACTGATTTGACCTGATTGTTAAGTCATCTTCCGGATAAAAATCCAGACTTTAAAATATTCGTTACATTAATAATTATAAAGCTCATTGTTTATAAAAAGCCAAAAACAAATATTGTTTTACTATTCAGCTAACAATCATGAAGAAATTAGTTTTTTTTAATGCATAGAAAAACAGTGATGTTAATAATTTCTTGGTTGGCTCAGTCTTCAAGTACATGGTGTCTGAATCGGATGTTTCCTGTTATTTGAGCACGGTGAATTGATCTTTTGTAGTCCAATTATCCTTACCTCAGACATGATACAAACCAAATAAAGGATAGCGTTCGATGTAAGCAACCCTATTAATGAGAGACAAAAATTTGAAGAAGAATATTTTTCATCATATATTAAATTTTGAGATTGATTCAATGGTTATTTCCTGCAAAACTCCCTTATGACCCTGAAAAATACTCATATCTCAATTTTTTCAACAATCTGGGTAAAATGCAGTAAGTGAATCTCTAAACATGTTGACAATGACACATTACCCAAGTTACAATTTAAGTTTTATTTCAGCCGTATAGCACTCCTCGCGGCTTTGTTGATATGACTACATTCAAAACTGTTTTGACTATCAACACCTCCTCTATGCTGCTTTAAAGCCAAAATTTATACAAAGTGGCCCACTTTATCGATGGTTGTGAAAACAATTTATTAAAACCATTATAAGACCATAAAGATTTTGAAAATGCTCTAGTGATGGATGTTATGACCTCTTGAGAACCTTCATAAAACCTATTGGCAGCCATGAAAACCAGCAAAATGACTACAAAGTCGTATAACCTTCACTGGTTTAGTTTTTGATAACAAAATACACTAAAAAAAACGTTGAAAAACTTTGTTTCCTTAAAAGTGCCCATCTTTTGATCTATAAACGGTTGGTAAGGGTTATAAAGCTGATGCTACGATAGCAAATCTTAACTTCTGAACTCAAGGGCAGTTTTGGTGACCTAGAACATCCCAAGATATCTCATTCTATCTGTTTACCTCGCAGAAGAGTCACTCAAATTGGTCAAATACATATTGTTACTTTGTTTGGTCTAGAAAGCTTCTGAAGAAATCTGAAGATTTTGAGTTTTGAATTCCAGGATAGTTTGTTAACCTAGAAGATTATCTCATAATGTCTATTGGTCTTCCAAGATATTCAATGAATGTGTTTCAACACACAGTGTAGCTTTGCATAGCATAGAAAGCTTTTGTTGCAACTATAGGTCCTAGCCTCTGATCTCAAGGATAGTTTGGATGAACCAGAACATGTCATATTGCGTTTTAATGTTTGTTTTCTTTTATGAATATCAATTGAATATGTTTGAATATTAACTGTAGCTTTGCATTGTCCAAAATTGTAAATCTTAAGTTATGAACTCCAACATAGTTTGGATGACCTAGAGGATCAGAAAGTTATAAAATATTTACTGTTGAACTTCTAAAAATTTCATTGAATATGTTTGAATACATACTATATAGCCCAAAAAGATACTGTTATAACTTTTGATCTTATGTTTTGAACCTAAGAACAGTTTGGATGATCTAAAATATCCCAAGATTGTCGCATTGCGTCTGCTGACCTTCTACTCTATTTAACGAATATTGTTAAATATATGTTGTTCCTTTGCACACTCCAAAAACCGACTGTTACAACTGTAGATCTTATGTTCTGAACTAAAGGACAGTTTGGATTACCTTGATCATCCCAGTTTATCTCGTAATGTTAACATTCTGAAAATTCACTGAATATGGTTGAAGACGTAGCGCTTTTTTGCGTAGCCCAAAAAAGCTATAGTTACTACTGTAGATCTAATGTTCTGAACTTAAGGACAGTTCTGATGACCTAGAACATCACAAAATGATCAAATAGTGAGTATTGACCTACCAAAAGGTTTATACAATATGTTGAAATAATAATCATAATCTTATATGGCACTCAAAGCTACTGTTAAAACTGTAGATCTGAAGTTTTGCACTCAAGTACATTTTGGATGACCTAGAACATTCCGGAAAGATACAAAAATATTTAACGTTTTTCACCAACAATTTAGTTTTGCGTATACATATGTACCACATTCTAAATCAACGCTTTATAGTAACAATTATTTTTTCTTCCTTAACTGCTTCATATTCAAGATATCCTTGGTCATCAATTAGGCCTGAAACTCATATGTTTTTTTTTTACAAACAGTGTACACTTTTATTCAGTCTGTAATTTTATACAGCTATTTTCCATTTGGGGTCATAAATGACCCATTAGGCCTAAAGGGGCTAATATACTTTTTAAGACCAGGCTCTACATTTATGAATTTTTCAAAAGTATGCGGCCCGAAATCCACATTATTCTGTATTGAAATGACGTTTAAACATACATATTTTCGATCGATTGGTGCCAAAATTTGGAAAATATTTTGAGAAATGGCTGAGAATTTTTTTTTCCGTTGGCCTATTTCCTGACAATCACTGGCGCTAGGGAGACGACTCCACCACCTGGACCCTACTTATCGACTCATGACTATGATCCGGGACCAAATGCTTTACTTCCCTTCCGAAGGAAGACGTGACCAGATTTTTTCACCTCAGTAAAACCATTGACGTCGACTGGGATTAAACCCAGACCCACTGGGGTGCCAGTAGCAGCTGATGGCTGAGATAACTAAAGGGCGATGCGGTCAAAATTTGGTCAATATCAACTTGACGTATTTCTTTCAATTTTGCATTTAAAAAACCTGAACACCCCTCATTTTGAATGTGTGTGTGTGTAGAATGTTGCTCCTATCTTGATTTTTGGAATTCACTCTTCAGTTGTCAAAATGCCGTCCAAGCAAGAAGAGCAGCGTATCAAAATTTTGCTCGCGCATCGCGAAAATCCGAGCTACTCGCACGCAAAGTTGGCAAAATCGCTAAAAGTTGCCAAATCAACCGTTACAAATGTAATTAAAGTGTTTGGGGAACGTTTGTCGACAGCCAGGAAGTCTGGATCGGGGAAATCGAAAACCGGAAGCCGCTGAGACGACAAAGAGAGTTGCCGGTAGTTTCAAGCGAAACCCTAACCTATCTCTCCGAGATGCCGCAAATAAGCTGGGTGTATCGTCTACAACCGTGCATCGAGCCAAAAAACGAGCCGGACTATCGACTTACAAGAAGGTAGTGACTCCAAATCGCGATGATAAACAAAATACGACGGCCAAAGCGCGATCCCGGAGGCTGTACACGACGATGCTGACGAAGTTTGACTGCGTGGTAATGGACGACGAAACCTACGTCAAAGCCGACTACAAGCAGCTTCCGGGACAGGAGTTTTATACGGCAAAAGGAAGGGAAAGGTAGCGAGATATTTTCAAGCACACGAAACTGTCAAAGTTCGCAAAGAAATATCTGGTTTGGCAAACCATCTGTACCTGTGGCTTGAAAAGCAGCATTTTCATAGCTTCCGGGACTGTCAACCAAGAAATTTACGTGAAAGAGTGTTTGAATAAACGTCTGCTGCCTTTCCTGAAGAAACACGGTTGTTCCGTACTGTTTTGGCCGGATTTGGCATCTTGCCATTACGGTAAAAAAGGCCGTAGGTGGTACGCCGCCAACAACGTGCAGGTGGTTCCCAAGGACAAGAACCCTCCCAACACGCCAGAGCTCCGCCCAATTGAGAAATACTGGGCTATTGTCAAGCGGAACCTAAAGAAGACCAAAAAACTGCTAAGGACGAGCAGCAGTTCAAGGCAAACTGGCTTTCTGCGGCGAAGAAGGTGGACAAGGTGGCTGTACAAAATCTGATGGCAGGGGTCAAGCGTAAGGCCCGGCAATTCGGATTTGGAAAAAGCGGAAGCCTAACTGAATATTTTTCCTGAATTTTATACTAATTGAACTTGAAAAAGAAATTTAATTTGATTTTTTAAATAAACGATTTCACCGATTTACACGCGTTTTCCCTTGACCAAATTTTGACCGTATCACCCTTTAACGATGAAAATCTGACCTTTTTCGTAACGGTCGCAATGGGATTTTTATTTTTAATTGTACCCCAGTATACAAAACAAAGGCGTAGTTCAACGTACGGGCGTTCTACCACGCACTCAGATCGACGTTGATGAAATTAAGGTAGTAGACGAATTCGTGTATCCAGCAGAGACATACACATCCACTTTTGCCTACACTGGACTCCGAAGAAAGCTTAGTTCGAGCAAAGTTCACCGAACTACAAAATTCACCATCTACAAGACATTAATTCGACAGGTAGTCCTCTAAGGCCACGAAAGATGGACATTACTCGAGGAGAACCAACTGGTGTCTTTGAATGGAAGGTGTCGTGTACCATCTTCGGTGAAGTGCGGATAGAAGGCGGAACGTGGAGGAGGCGATTGAACCACGATTTTCATCAGCTGCTGGAAGCACATCTCATCATTCAAACTCCAAAATTCTTTCGACTACAGTGGGCTGGGCATGTCGTTAGAATGTCGGATTAAAATTAATCTCGATAACGATCTGATGGACACAAGAAGAAGAGGTGCACAACGAGCAAGTAGAAGGTGACCTGCGGAACCTTCAAAGCTTGCGAACCACATGGCCGCAAAGAATGGAGAAAATTTCTGTATACAGCAGAGGTAACCATGTTCTTGGTCTGTTTGACCTAATCCCATGTAGTTAGTTGTAGTAACTTAACTATGGCTCAACAAATGAATAATAACGAAAAATGCCATGTTGAATTGAATAAAAACCTAGGTCGCTCAATGGGTTATTTTGAAACAGGTGTCAAATTTAAGAAATAGCTTTATAAAATAAGCTATATTGTGGTTGTCAATTTATTTTCCGCCTGCGTCGGTGGTGTAGTGGTAAGCGTGACTGCTACTGGCACCCTGGTGGGTCTGGGTACAATCCCAGTCGACGACGGTGGTTTTTCTGAGGCGAAAAAATCTGGTCACGTCTGCTTTGGAAGGAAAGTAAAGCCGTTGGTCCCGGCTCATAGTCATGAGTGGTTAGGTAGAGTCCAGGGGGTGGAGTCGTCTCCCTAGCGTCAGTGATTGTCACCATGTCAGGAAATAACCGACGAAAACAAAAAAAATAAATTTCAAACATTGAGAAACTTGAAATATTTTGAACGCTAATAGTTCAATTATTTCTGGATATATGTTCAAAATGTTTTCAATTGTCACTTGAAAATCTTCATTTCGATAATCAAAGATTATCATTTTAATATTGAGAACTATTTAAAAAAGTGGACATCTGTTTCTCAAAGAAAAATATTGATTTAAGTATATATAACAATAATTTATGTAAATAAAAATCAACATACATATGACCGAACTCACAAGAATTTGAATATTTACTTCTCATTTCTGAAAAAAGCTGAGACTTTTCTCTTAATACCTCCCATTAGATTCTGCACAACTTTCTCCGTGCTGCAGACCAAATTTTCTAGAAGCAGTCAACAGAGCTTGCTTCTCTTTCATCTATATTAAGATGCCGCTTAGTTATTGCCCAATATCTTTCGATAGAACGCAGGTCAGGGCAGAAGCTTTTGGTATTTTTCAAAAAAGTCGACTTTTTCCTTCCTGAGCATCTCCAACAAAGCAGAAGCGTAATAAGCATTTGCCAGAACCAGCCGAAAACGATGGACGATGCGTAAGCTTCCGTTAGATGGGAAGAGGACGTTTTGTTTATGTTTTCTGTTCTGCAGTTCAACCGTTGATTGTGTTTGCTTTAGCCTTTACCTGGGCGCAGGTCAGATTTCGATTGACTTCCTTTATTTCCTTATTGAGGCTCCGACACCATGAGCCCCTGGGTCTGCCTCTTCTTCGATGTCCTTCTGGATTCCAATCCAACACTTGTTTGCAGAGTTCATTTCCGCTCCTTCGTAGTGTGTGGCTGACCCACCTCCACTTTTGTTCCCGAATATCTACTGATATCGGTTTCTGTTGGCATTGACGATGGAGCTCAGCATTTGAGATCCAATTGTGAGGCCACCAGACATGAATTACATACCGCAGGCATCCATTGATGAAGACCTGCAGCTTTTTAGTATTCTCCGCTGATACGCACCACATCTCGCTGGCGTATAACTGAACAGATTTCACGTTTAAGTTGAAAAAAAGGATTTTGGTGCTTTGGCCAGAGCTCGAAAAAATTGACACCCGTCGTGAACGATGAGTAAAAAAAATATTCAGTAGGTACAATTTTCCTTCTCTTCATTTCGTTCAATATGTCACGCAATACATTCGTGTTTACTATTTTGCTATGCTCAGTCATTCCGTTGTCCTCGTGTTCCACACAACTCATTCACACCACAGCAAAGTACACGGCTAGTAAAGCCTCACGAGATTTTGGCTGCTTGACTGAATGTTCTTGTAACCAGTCATTCATTTTCGCGTTGGTGAGTGATTTTTTTTTTTTGCCACAGGATTTCAAGTATTCCCGAACATGGCTGAAGGCAAAGGAAGCCAAAAGGCCAAATGGCCGAAATCGCTACAGAGTTTGTGGGGCATTTGTTCGAGAAAAAGGCATTTGTAGGATCGATTCGAGAAGTTTTGGTTTTTCCACTTCATTGATTCTCCAAATGAATGACTGTTCTTTCGTCTTCACGGTAGAACGTTGAAATTGAATGAGTTTTTTTTCACTTACGTACATTCACTGCTTTCTGGAACGAATGAATGATCAAAGTAAAGCAAAACAAAACAAGTTGACTCATCTTGCACAAGAGATTCATGAAGGCAAATTTGTGTTTACTTCATGTACGCTAGGAACAGTGCGTGATGACTAATATTTTGACTCAGTCAGGGTGCAATTTGAGAATTGAATATGATATTTTTAAGCTCTGGCTTTGGCTTATCCGGTTTGACCTCCATATATTTCTTAAACTCGCAAAAGCAGCCCTAGCTTTCTTGATTGCTTTGCGTCAGATCACATATTTAAACTTGGCAGAATTATTGTAATAAACTGATATCCTATCCAAAGTAACATGGCCAAAATCAGCCAGCTTTATTAAGGTTTTGAAAGTTTTATAAACGCCACTAGAAATCATTTTGTTTTTATTATGGTACCAAGAGGTGCCAATAGGTTTTATATTTTGCTCAGGTTTATGAGAACCTACATAGCTTCTTAACAACGAACTTGAAACTTTGTCTTCTAAAATTCCGTTTGCTCCTATCAAAGGTTTTATTTTGACTTTACGACCTCGTGAAATGCTGTGTTGAAAAGCTGTTTTAGAACGTATTCATATTATTTTATTATGGTCAGTCGAAAAGGCCTGTTGAAACCATTTTGCCTCCAGTAAATGCATTAAACGGCAAATTGGCATTGAAATAGGTCACCAAATGACCAACCGTTTTATAGTAGCCATTGCGAAGATAAATTGGCTTTTTGAAAAAACTGTTGTTTCTTCCAATCGCCATTTAAATATAAGAAACCATTGAAATGTGGAAAAATAAATAAACCAAATATTAAATGTAATGCAAATGAACTGTAGATCGGAGAACCATTTCGGCATTCGTTTAGATAACCTGATTGAGTGCCATTAATTTGTCAGCTCTTATCGTGCCAATATTTACCATAAAATTAAACGCGCCTATGAGTTGGGCCATGATACGCTATGTAAAACTTATTTGTTTTTGGATATTTTGCTACCAAACAAAATTTTCCGCAACACTAGAACTTTTTTCTTATATATTATTTACTGATAAAGGAATCAGAAGAGCAGAGAATCTAACAAAGCAGAACAACAAAAAACAACCACGATATCATCGGGCAGTTTGGCAGCTGTGGCCATTTGGCCCTAGTCTGGTTTTAATGGCACTCAATAGGTTTTATGAAGGTTTCAAAGTGGTCTCATAACATCTTTCACTAGAATATTTCTCAAAACCTGTATGGTCTTGTCAAGGTTTAATTAATTTGTTTTCACAACCGTCTATAGAGTAGGCCACTTTGTGCACATTTCGATCTTAAAAGATGCATATACGAGGTATTGGTGGACAAAACAGTTTTGAATGTAGTTTTATCAACAAAGCCGGGAGTGAGTGCTATACGGCGAGAATCAAACTGAATTACATTGGGCTGTTACTAAAAACAAAATTTCATTCAAAAACGTTCATATTGAAAATCAGGAAGTCGGTACCGGTGGACCGTAAAGTTCACAAAAGAGCCTCTTTTCCTTTAATAGATCTTTATCGATCTAAATTCATCATCATCTAAGAAAAGATTCGCTCCAACCACAAATGGCCGCCATCTTGTCTGATTGGCCTCAATTGTGGCTTTGTTGCTTCTCGGTATCTTGCCCTGGAGTAAACCACATGTTATCTTCTATCCCAGTTTGCTCTTTCTGTAACTCCGCCAACAACAAACCACACTGCTTCTTTTTATCGCCACCAGCATGTGCTGTGCTCTGTGAGGAGAAAACGGTTATTACCTAGTTGGATGCAGCATGTTTAACATATATTTAATTTAGTTATATTGGTCACCGGTATTATTCGAATGTGGCCGACACAAACACCCGCACACACGTTACTTAAGCAAAACAGAAACCGTTCAGAAAGGGTCATAAAGAGTCCCAAACAATCATGAACCTTTCTCCGAGGCCATATCGTTTCCTGACCACAGATTCAATCGGTCCGAGGGCGATATAAAAATGAACCAGCGGGTCCTGGCGAGGCATCCAGATACGATCGATACACTCGAGGACGGAAAGAAACTGCTCCTGCCTTGGTGCTTGGCGCTTCTCATTCTTGAAAATACGAAACTCACTCAACGCAACGACGCCGGTTGGCAATGTTTTCTACTTTTGCGGGCAACTATAAAAGCTCCATAAAACAGCACACAGGACTCGTCGGTTTGACCATGACCATGTGAGTGTGTCTTTGTGCGGAAGCATTGCCGTGGGGGAGTTAAATTCGGCCACGGATGGTGATGGTCATCGGCGTTGGAGAGCTGGTCGCTCGCAGGGTTTAAGAGACAAAGAGCGAGAAAAAGCTACAAATCGGTTAAACCAAGTGACCATAAAGATAGCCCATAAAGGCTGGGAGCCCCTAGAACGGGGACCGCACCGGAATTCTAGTCGACCGTGCGCAGTCACCCCATATTGGACGACGGCCCGTTCAAGCGCCAGGGTAGTGTCGATTTGCCCATAGCCTGTGCCCGTGTAACCGTAAAAATTGATTTTATTACTCTTTCAGATTTTTTTTTTATTGTTTATACTTTTTCCGGGCTTGAAACTGTTGCTCTGTATTCATGTTTTTTTTTGTTGTCTTGCTGCGGCAAAATGGAAAACAAATTTAAACCCGTCGTTGGCTCGTGGTGTCTCGGCTGTGGCGAGGTAACCCATAGAATGGCACAAACTTTTGTGCTCGCACATATTCGCCCATCAGGTAAAAATGGTACTGCCTTAAAGTACAGTAAAATGTTTGATTTAGAGCAAGCAGTAAAATTTGACAAGGCTCAACCCGTAAATCACAAGAATGGTGCGATTGACTCGTCATTGCACCGTTGTTGAGCTGCAGGACTGATTTCCTAGTCATTGAGGGAAAATTTATCGATTCCCGATTCGGAATGGCTGCATCCGATTGGATGTTTTCCAATGTTTTATGTAACAAGTAGTTTTAAAAACATATTCCAGCTGTTCCTTTTAACCCTTATGTGATCTACAGGGTACCCGGGTACGTTTTCGTGTATTTTACATTACGAAATTTCATAGTTTATTTCAGTGATCGACAGGGTACCTAATTCAAATGATTATAACTCTGGCAATTAGTGACCGATTTTAATTCTTTTGGCATCGTTAGATTCAGAAACTCATTCGTTTTTGGGAAATTATCGGCAATGACCATTTGAGTTCATCTTGTTTTTATAAATCCGGGTTTCCGGTACGGAGACGCAATATCGGATCATCCTTTTTTATTTTTATTCCTTCATTATCGAGATTTTCAGCCCTGAGCTGGTTCATCTCCCGTCGTAGTCACTCGAATATCTTTTTGGGTATTTTTATAGCTTGTCCGGGGGTGAGATTCGAGCTCGTTATTTTGACGTGAGAGGTACGGATGTTAACCACTACGCCGGGGTAGACCCCCAATCGGATCATCTATTGGAATGGATGTCCGAATCTTTGGAATAATTCCTAGAAATTAATTCTATTCCATTGTGGGCCATATGCCGACTTGCTCCTGGAATGGCTATCCTGTAACAGGTTCCCGTGGGATTTAAAGTGGCCGTAATAATATTTAGAAAGAAACCCTGGCAATATGAGGATCAGAATTCATGAAATGTCTTCAGTAGGATGTTTATCAACGTTTTGTGGCTGTCTGATGACATGTCCTGGTACCGGTAAATCCAAAATAGGTTCCGTGGGGTCTAAAATGGCCATGTTCATTCTCAAAGAAAACCCTGGCAATATGGTTATCAAAAATTCATGAAATATCTTCAAGTAGGATATATCTTAACGGTGTGCTGACTAGTTTTATTCATGGCCACTTGAGGTCTCGTGGGTACCTGTTCCGAGCTGACCGGTCCGAGGACAAATTATCAGATTGCCACACAACATTGTAAAAAGGCTTCTGGTTAAATTTCATTTATTTTGAAACCCATATAGCCAGGATTTTCGTCTAAACATGAAAATAGCAAGTTGAGGCCAAATGGAAACCAGTTTTCGGAAAGACAGATCCGAGGACAACTCATCAGATAGCCATAAAACGTTGAGAAAATTCCAACTGGTGAAATTTCATGAATTTTTATACCCATATTGCTATAGGTTGCAGGTGGATAAACTTTTTTGCGTATTTTTTTCTATCGTTTCCTCAGAGTTTTTCAAAGAAATTAAAATGTCATGTGAATTAAAAATTATAAGCACATAAAACTAAATATATCATATAACAGCATTCATATAAAAAGCTCACTTTTCAATCGCAAAACAGGAAAATTGTGATTTGTTGGTGGATATACTTTTTTTTGCATTCTGTATATGTGATAAGGTAAAATTCTATGAGTCCGAATATGTCATAAGACTGAATCGGTTGCTATGATGACTTAGTGACTGATTATTTTTTTGTTTCTCTTACGTTAGGATTGCTTTCTGTTAAAGTTTCAACGATAGAAAAAAAAAAAACTGCAACGCTTGATTTAAAGTTCAAATATTTAGAACAAAAAAACTGGCTTCCGATCAAACAAAGACAAACTCACACATGACAATTCAGTAGGTTTAAGTCCTTTCACTAGTTTTTCAACTTGTATTTATCTTCAAAATGGCAAATTGGAAAATTGATGTTTTTAAATATGAATAAAAAACTGCCCATGATTCACAGGAGGAAAAACTCTCCTCTGCAATTCTCACATTGCACGATTAGAAAATAGTTGGAAAATGGATATCTTTGTTCTTGCGTACGGTGAAGTACACAAAGGTTTTCTTTTTACACGCCAGGAATACGTTCCACTTTTTACTAGGAAACTGTTTAAAAATGATTTAACATTTAAAATTGCTTCGATTTTTCTGCATGTGCTACCATTTCATGTAATGATCAAAATACAGTTTTTTTTATTTTGAGTATTCTCACCAAAAATTGTGAATTTTTTGAAAAACTGGAATATGATTACTTTCTGCACAAAACGTAGAATGTGATTCGAATTGGGTCGATAATTTGTTCCGTTCTGGAGCTATCGCCGAAAACAAACCGTGTAAAACAAACTTGTAAAAAGACCTTAGTGTATTGTGGTCCGGGAAGGGGTTTATACTCCAATTTCAAATATGTTTCATAGTCTATGACTATACACCCAGAATTTCTACGCAAAATTGTATCGTATAGCTACCGGGCTCTGGGTTCCACAGACATCGCTGCCTGATTTGAGTTCCTTGTGAATTTCTTCTGCTTGCGGTATGTTTTGATTTCAAGTCGCTCTTTTGCACACATCACGTTAGACGTCGAGGATTCTATCTTTATCGCCACATCTCGAACGGAAGTCGATGGTTTCTACTTTAAGGCATACCTGATCTTCTTGTCAATAACAGACCTCACAGGACCGGATTGCCCACTTTTCCTCGATGCATGAGCATGAGCATTAGCATGATTGGCCGCCCACGGATGCTATTCCGCTACAGCTTCAGATCAGCTGTATTTAGACAAAGAACCAACAGATGATGTTTGAGACTAACATACAGCCACAATGTGTAGATGAGTAAAATGACACATCACAACAAATTAAACGTTACTTTACACTGATAGGTTGATTTTATTGTTGCAAAAATGGTGGCAGAAGGAAAATTAATGCTTTACATACAAGCATCACATAAAACAGCAGCCAATAATTTTGGCCACCTTTTTGCCACAGTTACTCCATAGTGTGACGGCTCAAAATTCATGGTTTTGAATTCAGATATCTGAAAACATTGTGCCATGGGCCTACCAGGGAATAAACCCCAATCAGGACCACTCTGGATAC
>JASCZW010011718.1:0-31040 GCA_034211315.2 Aedes japonicus
GTCCATTGGTTTCTTGCTTAAAATTGCTAGCATGTATTCTTATGAAGCGATGATTACGGCCCTGGTTGTTCCATGTTCGTAATAATAAAAAAATCTACAGGGGATAGGCAAAATGATTGAGATAGGCAAAATTTTGCCCAAATTCAATTCCTTATAACTTTTTGAGAAATTCTTGAATTTGAGCAAAACTGGAAGCATTCGACGGCAAGTTTAGTCAAAATCTAGGAACATGCATGGTCACGAATACTGGCCACCGGACACCGGAGATGTTCCGGATTTTCAGAGAACATGTCAAATAGACATTTTTTCTGCTGCTCGTATTTTTGTGTTGTGTGAAGTAACATCGATGACCCCTATTTTCCTAAAAACCAGAACTCATTGAGATCCGTTGAAAAACTTCCGAAATATGGCCATTTCCGTAAAACTGGTTCCGGATACTATGGTCAATCATGTATATCCTTCCAATCATGTATATATCACCAAAACATCAAGATTTTTCATGGAGGTGCTTCAGGGAGCATTTAAGAACCAGCAGCTGCCATGACCACTCTGTAGTAGGTTCCAGGTGCCCCGGGGGAAGTGGCCAATTTGGAAAATGTCCGGAACCATATCAAACCATATCAACCATGGGTATCAAACTTCAAGATTCATCGAGGTGATACTTCTAAATGCATTTTAGAACCAGAAGCTGCCATGACCACTCTGTAGTAGGTTCCAGGTGCCCGGGGGGAAGTGGCCAATATGGAAAATGTCCGGAACCATATCAATATGGGTATCAAACTTCAAGTTTTTTCGAGGTGATACTTCTAAATGCATTTTAGACCCAGCAGCTGCCATGACCACTCTGTAGTAGGTTCCAGGTGCCCCGGGGGAATTGGCCAATTTGGAAAATGTCCAGAACCATATCCATATGGGTATCAAACTTCAAGATTTTTCGAGGTGATACTTCTAAATGGCCGTCATCAATGGTGCCATGTTGAATTTTCATTAGTGTCCCCTCCGCCTCGTAGCTTATTTTCTCAAACCCATAAGACCCCCCCTCTCCCCTAAAATGCTACGTCATTGGTGGACGACCTTTAATAAGCTCATAAATAGCCTTATGAATTTTATCTAGGTATGTATGTAATCAGTAATCATCTTAAAAAACCAATACATTGATGAAATTTCATTTTGGTATTTTTGTTGCTTCATTTGGCCTTATGTTTTTCGTTCGCATGAGTGTGAGTGCGCTTTCTATTCAGTGGTCACGGTCAGAACTATGGATTGTTTTGTCTGCTTCTTTTGTTCTCATGAGATGGTATGCAGAAGCTTTGTTGTTGTATAAAAAGTCGTCTTCTTGTTGTTCGGTTCGTAATGTCGTCCGTGTTATCCGAATTCCAGCGTGGCCGCATAGTCGGTGCACGTGAAGCAGGTGCATCGATTACGGATACCAGCGAATTGGTGGGAGTATCTCCCGCAACAGTTTGCAGAATCATGGCCCAATACAAAGAGAGAAAAACATCACCAGGAAAAAGTGTAGGACGAAAACGAAAGCTGGATGACCGACAACAACGGTCATTGCGGCGGATCGTCATATCAGACCGTCGGATTTCTGCTGTAAAAGCAACTGCTGCTTTGAATGACTCTATGGAAGATTCAGTTTCTTCTTGGACCGTTCGTAAAGAACTGCACAAAATGAACCTGCATGGCCGCGCTGCTATTGCCAAACCGCTGATAATGCCGAAGAATGCAATCGCAAGAAAGCGATGGTGCAAAGTTTTATACCAAATTGATAACAAGTTCTAATATCATATTATCAGTGTTTGATCACTAAATATGTTATCATTTAGGCTGAATAAACAGGCAACATAACAAGAGTGATAACAAATTAATGTTCGTTGGATATCACAATATTAACTCGTTTTATTATCATCGAGTTCATTTTGATAACAAATTTTGTGATATAAACAAATTTCTTGAGATATTTTCAAATTATGTTATCATCATGATATCAAATTCATATACTAAGAACTGAAGTTGTACTTCTGGTAAGAAGCTCAATTTCATATACATCACATGCTGGTAATATTCAGCATTCGTCAGCATGCTGGTAGAATTCAGTTATGTTCGTCGAAAATCGTTCTTAAAAATTGATAACAGATGATAACAAAATTTGTCGATGTTGATGACTAAATTTGTTATGCGATAACAGACGAGATCAAAATGACATCTGAGATAACAAAACTTGTTACTTGTGTGATATCAGTTTGTTATTTTACTTTGCTAGGGCAGCGCATCAATGGCAGCAGGTCGTGTGGTCTGATGAGTCATCGTTCACACTTTTTCCAACAACTGGATGAGTATACGTTTGGCGCTCACCGGAAGAGGCTTATGATAAAGAGTGTCTTCTTCCTAGCGTCAAGCATGGCGGTGGCTCAGTAATGGTGTGGGGTGCCGATTATCAAATTATTTTGGAAGACAAGGTATTTGGTCATATGCTGACAAATCCTGAATATAACATCTTATGTTTTATTTGATGATTAGGTGCTGCCGATGATGGAATCGTTCTTTCTTGGAGGAGATGGAACCTTTCAGGATGATAACGCTCCGATTCACAGAGCGAAGATCATCAATACGTGGTTCGAAGCAAATGCTGATGATTTTGATCACCTGACCTGGCCTGCACAATCGCCGGACATCAATAAAATTGAGCCGCTATGGTTGACTCTCGAAACAAGGGTAAGAAACGTTTTTCCTCCTCCGTCATCGTTAAAGCAGTTGGAAGAAATGCTTATCGACGAGTGGCAAAAAATTCCTCTGGAAACGGTTCAACAACTTTATGAATCCATCCCCCGTCGAATCCAGACTGTTCTGTCGGCAGACGGAGGCCTCACTCGCTATTACTAAAATGCATCGTCCTTATGAAAAACGAAATTCAAACGCATTTCCGAAATAAACTCATAATGGATAACCAAGCAAAAGCCGCTTCGGTTTTTGCTGTATATTTTCCGAAATAAACTCATAATGGATAACCAAACTAAAGCCGTTTCGGCTTTTGCTGTATACAGAAATCGTCTCCATTCTAGTCGATCCATGGCCGTGCGCCGCCAGCCTCAAAGTCTGCGAAGGGTCCGCAGGTCGTCTTCCACTTGGTCGATCCACCGTGGCCACTGCGCGCGTTTTCTTCTTGTACCAGCCGGATCATTATCGAGCACCATCTTAACCGGGTTGTCGTCCGACATTCTGGCTACATACCCGACACATCGCAACCGACAGAATTTCACCGTGTGAACGATGGGTGATTCTCCTTACAGTTGCAGTTCTCCTAACATCATCCCATTAGAACAAAAGAAGCAGACAAAACAATCCATAGTTCTGACCGTGACCACTGAATAGAAAGCGCACTCACACTCATGCGAATTCTATAACGAAAATCATAAGGCAAAATGAAGCAACAAAAATACCAAAATGAAATTTCATCAATGTATTGGTTTTTTAAGATGATTACTGATTACATTCACACCTAGATAAAATTCATAAGGTTATTCATGAGCTTATTAAAGGTCGTCCATCAACGACGTAGCATTTTAGGGGAGAGGAGGAGTCTAGTGGATTTGTGACAATATGCTACGAGGCGGAGGGGACACTAATGAAAATTCAATATGGCACCATTATTGATGGCCATTTAGAAGTATCACCTCGAAAAATCTTGAAGTTTGATACCCATATTGATATGGTTCCGGACATTTTCCATAATGGCCACTTCCCCAGGGCACCTGGAACCTACTACAGAGTGGTCATGGCAGCTGCTGGTTCAAATGCATTCAGAAGTATCACTCGAAAACTTGAAGTTTGATACCCGTGATGGTTCCGGACATTTCCTGTTGCCACTTCGGGCTAGCTTACTACAGAGTGGTAATGGCAGCTGCTGGTGCTTTAAAATGCATTTAGAAGTATCACCTCGAAAATCTTGAAGTTTGATACCCGTATTGATATGGTTCCGGACATTTTCCATATTGGCCACTTCCCCCGGGGCACCTGGAACCTACTACAGAGTGGTCGTGGCAGCTGCTGGTTCTAAATGCATTCAGAAGTATCACCTCGAATAAACTTGCAGTTTGATACCCATGTTGATATGGTTCCGGACATTTTCCATATTGGCCACTTCCTCAGGGCACCTAGAACCTACTGCAGAGTGGTCATGGCAGCTGCTGGTTCTAAAATGCATTTAGAAGTATCACCTCTGAAGAATATTGAAGTTTGATACCCATATTGATATGGTTCCGGACATTTTCCATATTGGCCACTTCCCCCGGGGCACCTGGAACCTACTACAGAGTGGTCATGGCAGCTTCTGGTTCTAAAATGCATTTAGAAGTATCACCTCGAAAAATCTTGAAGTTTGATACCCATGTTGATATGGTTCCGGACATTTTCCATATTGGCCACTTCCCCCGGGGCACCTAGAACCTACTACAGAGTGGTCATGGCAGCTGCTGGTTCTAAAATGCATTTAGAAGTATCACCTCGAAAAATATTGAAGTTTGATACCCATATTGATATGGTTCCGGACATTTTCCATATTGGCCACTTCCCCCGGGGCACCTGGAACCTACTACAGAGTGGTCATGGCAGCTGCTGGTTCTAAAATGCATTCAGAAGTATCACCTCGAAAAAACTTGAAGTTTGATACCCATATTGATATGGTTCCGGACATTTTCCATATTGGCCACTTCCCCCGGGGCACCTAGAACCTACTACAGAGTGGTCATGGCAGCTGCTGGTTCTAAAATGCATTTAGAAGTATCACCTCGAAAAATCTTGAAGTTTGATACCCATATTGATATGGTTCCGGACATTTTCCATATTGGCCACTTCCCCCGGGGCACCTGGAACCTACTACAGAGTGGTCATGGCAGCTGCTGGTTCTTAAATGCATTCAGAAGTATCACCTCGAAAAAACTTGAAGTTTGATACCCATATTGATATGGTCCGGACATTTTCCATATTGGCCACTTCCCCCGGGGCACCTGGAACCTACTACAGAGTGGTCATGGCAGCTGCTGGTTCTAAAATGCATTTAAAAGTATCACCTCGAAAAAACTTGAAGTTTAATACCCATGTTGATATGGTTCCGGACATTTTCCATATTGGCCACTTCCCCCGGGGCACCTGGAACCTACTACAGAGTGATCATGGCAGCTGCTGGTTCTTAAATGCTCCCTGAAGCACCTCCATGAAAAATCTTGATGTTTTGGTGATATATACATGATTGGAAGGATATACATGATTGACCATAGTATCCGGAACCAGTTTTACGGAAATGGCCATATTTCGGAAGTTTTTCAACGGATCTTAGTGCAACCGCCGGCATTCAATTTTCAATGAGTTCTAATTTTTAGGAAAATAGGGGTCATCGATGTTACTTCACACCACACAAAAATACGAGCAGCAGAAAAAATGTCTATTTGACATGCCCTCTGAAAATCCGGAACATCTCCGGTGTCCGGTGGCTAGTATTCATGACCATGCATGTTCCTAAGTCTTGACTAAATTTGCCGTCGAATGCTTCCAGTTTTGCTCAAATTCAACAATTTTTCAAAAAGTTATAAGGAATTGAATTTGGGCAAAATTTTGCCTATCTCAATCATTTTGCCTATCCCCTGTATATCACGAGAGATGATATTCAGATTTCGTCTAATTAATTTCATGTTTACAGATTGATAATCAAAACAACAGTGACAGCAGATTTTTGACCCGCACTTAGAGCCGACTTCGTTCATTGTAGCAAACAAAATTCAGTTGACATAAAAGAATTTTTTTTCATGATTCTTTTCTAAGAAATTTTTCTTCACTGCTGAAAATTTTGTAAGAAATTGTTTTAAGATTATATTTTTTTCTGAATTTTTGTGCAACCTCAAGCCTGGCGGTGCTGAGCTGCAATCCGCACGGCGTTTAATAAGAGATGAATCATGAACGGCTTGAATATGAATTAAATAGGCATCCTTGGACAGGCAGCGGGGGATGCTTAGGATCTGAGGGGGCCTTAGCAGTTGGTAGACTCTGTTAAGTTTCTTCCAAAATCCTCAAATATCCGATAACCTAAGCGTCTGTCCTCCATGTTAGGGGTGGCTGATCATCGTCCTTGTGCCAGCGTGGGACTCTAAACAGAGCTGTGCACGATGGTCCTCCGGCAAGACAGGGGGTTGGTGCAGGCCTTACAAGCCAGCCGTAAACAATAAAAGCAATGGAAGCACACGATGTAAATAAGGACCGGCACAATCGGCATAGACCCAGGTAACGAAAAAGCATAAACGATTGGAAACTTGGAACATAGAACTGTAAGTCTCTCAATTTCTCGGGAAGTACCCGCATTCTTTCAGACTTACTGAGGGTCCACAAGTTCGACCTTGTAGCGCTTCAGGAGGTTTGCTGGAGTCTCTACACACCTGCTATTCATCGACTTCAAGGCCACGTACGATACTATTGTGAAGAGCTATGGAAGATTATGGACGAGAACCTTTTCCCGGGAAACTGTCCAAACTGATCAAGGCTACAATGTGTTATGTATAGTGTTCAGTGTTATGTGAAGATATCAGGTGCGTTGTCGGACTCTTTGAAACACGCAAAGGACTTCGACAATGCGATGGTCTTTCCTGCCTCCTGTTCAGCATTGCGCTAAAAGGTGTTTTGAAACGTGTGAACAAACACGAAACATGCGGGGTCGATTTTAAATAAATCCGACCAGTTCATCTGCTTCGCTGGCGACGTGGACATTGTCGGCAGAACGTTCCAGGTGGTAGCTGATCAGTACACCAAGTTGAAACGTGAAGCGGAAAAGGTTAGATAGAAAATGAATGCGTTGAAGACTAAGTATCTGTTGGCTGGAGAAATCGAACGTGATAGAGCTCGCATAGGCAGAACTGTGACAATCGACGGAGATGAGTTTGAGTTGGTGGATGAGTTTGCGTACCTCAGATCATTGGTTGCGTCGGATATCTACTGCAGCAGAGAAATTAGGAGATGCATTATTACCGCAAGTCGTGCCTACTATGGACTCCACAAGACCTTGAGGTCTGGCAAACTTCGTCCCCGTACAAAGTGTACCATCTACAAAATGCTGGTAAGACCGGTAGTTCTCTACGGGCATGAGACGTTAACAATGCTCGAAGAGGACCTGAAAGCCCTTGGATTTAGCGGTGCATGTGAAAACGGTGTATGGAGGGCAAGGATTAACCACGAGCTCGCGCAGCTCTATGGCGAACACAGTATCCAGAAAGTCGCTAGAGCTAGAAGAGTACAATGGGCGGGACATGATGTAAGAATGTCGGACAACAACCCCGCAAAAATGGCGTTTGCCTTGGATTCGACTGGTATAAGATGCAGAAGAGCGCAGCGAGCTTGGTGGTTAAACCAAGCTGAGCAAGACCTCCCGAGAAGACAATGTTGCCTCTCGCCTCAAGCTCAGATCAACGGTGATGAAATGTTTTGTTTCTGGGCTCATAAGTGATCGTCGACAACGATTCCAGCAGTGAGATACAAAAGCGCATTATGGCTGGCAATCGTGCATACTTTGAATTCAGAAGGATGGTAAGATCGAAAGAAGTTCGTCGAACTAAAAAGTTGAACGGTGGAGTGCAGATGGATGACAGAACGTGGTGGAGGCGAACGAACCACAAATTGGCATTGTTCCCATCGTTTTCTTATTCTTATTTAGCATTTCAAGCTTATTGCTTTCAGATTTATCTTACCGCTTGCTCTCAACTTAGTGTTCTAAATGCACTTCCACAGTTATTAATTGAGAGCCTTCGATGCCAGGGTACCCATTTTTGCATTACATAGTATGATTGGGTGGCGAGTTCAATCATACCCTATGCACAGGGTGTCGAAAAATTTTTCTTAGTGAAAAATTCCTAGACCAGACCGAGAATCGAACACAGTCACCTCCAGTATGGTATTGCTTTGTAGCTGCGCCTTTACCGAGCTAAGGGAGGACCCGTTCCCATCGTTCACACCGCAAAAATCGGTCGACTGCGGTGGGCTGGGCATGCCGTATGACGGGCATTCGAAGAAGAGGTGAGCAACGGGCAAGATAGATCGTCTAGCTACGGAGTTCTTATGATTTGTGGGTCTCGTGGTCGAGCGATTGGCCACAGGTCGAGGGATCGATTCCAGGCGGTGGCACTTTTCACAACCCACTTTTTACAATTTCCCTATCTGTCGGTGTTCTCCGTTGTCTAGCGTTATGTGTTCAGTCTCTGCAACCTTTGGATTCAGACAATTGTCTTTTCATTAGGGTGCGGTAAAACTCCTATGAAGCAAATTGGCGTTCAGCGGCTAACAAATTAGTCGAAGTGGCTGTGTACAAAATCTAATGGCAAGAAATAAACAATTGATCAGGCAATTTGGATTTGGTGAAGCGGAAGTTTTTTTTTATCAGTTCGTTTATTTGTTAGGCTCAGGCGTGTGTAACACTTTACGGAGCCGATTTTCAATATTTTTGTACAAAACATTTTACTTTTTGTTATTAGTAAAAGAGGGATGCCAATTACCTCGTGGCTAGCTCGAGGTTAATGGGTCACATAATCGTTTGAAAGGGCTAGGTAGGTAACTTATTTAAGCCATTATTTGCTGCTTTGGTTGCGACATCTACCAAATCCCGATCCCTGTAGTCCCTTTCAGGAACTAAGCCGCAGATGGTGACCACAGTATGCTGGGCAGGTACAAGTAGCACGGAAACAAAAGGATAGTATAACTGGGACACAATGGTAGGGAATTTACTAGAGTGGAAGGACGGAGGGTGATGACGTTACACTCTTAGATCAGACAAACAAAGGAATTCGTAAATCGCTTGCATGTAGGGAAGATCACGTATTCCCAAAACATCTCTTATCTCGCGGAAGGGTTGTCTACCTCGGGCCACTAGGGTATCCAATAGTCGTGCTCTGGAGGCATCATTATCCGGCATGCCAAACTGCGTGAGCGATGTCATCATAACCGGTTCCGCACCTACATAAATTGCTATCGACGAGGTTAATTCTGTAGAGATGTACGTCTAGCGAGTAGTGGTTGGACATAAGTCTTGACATCACACGAATGAAACCGCGACTTACATCCAGACCTTTGAACCACGATCTCTGACGAAACATTTGGAATAATGGAATGTAACCACTGCCCAAGAGAATTACTTGTCCAATCGTTTTGCCAACTTTGAAGAGAACTCTGACGTACTAATGGGAAAAATTCATCATGTGAAATTCTTCTTTCAAAATCTCGCCTTCTTGTGCGCCCACCTTTGCTAGAGAGTCCGCCATCTCATTGCCTGGAATTGAGCAATGTGAGGGGACCCATACAAAGGTAATCTTAAATGATCTTTCGACCAACACACACATCTGCTCCCTTATTTGTGCAAGGAAGCAAGATGAGTGCCCTCACTGTTTTCATCGACTGCAGGGCCTCAATAGAACTGAGACTATCTGAGAAGATGAAATAATGGTCTATGGGCATACAGGAAATTATCCCCAATGCGAAATCGATTGCTGCCAGCTCAGCAACATATACGGAATCAAGGTTCCTGAAGTTTCCGGAAGGCAGAGGAGTATTCATTGTGAACACCGAAACCAGTGGATCCATCAATGCGCGACCCATCAGTGAAAAATCTACTATTGCAATTGACATGTTGGTACTTCTGAACAAAAATATGGGGAATTAAAATAGGCCGAAGTTGATCTGGAACTCCTTGAATGGCCTGTTTCATGGAGAGATCATAATCAACTGGAGGAACTGTGATAAGGGAAGCGTACACTAGGAGAACTATAGCATGGAAGACTAATAATGGATGACATATAGTTAATATAGATTCGCAAAATCTAGACTGGGAACTCAATTCGAGCATTTCTTCGAAGTTTTCAATCACAAGGTTGTTACTGATACCACACTTGATCAGTATTCTAGATGAGAGCTCCCGAAGCGGTTCTGTAAGGGCTTTACTCCTGCCAGAACCTCCAGGCTCATATTATAGCGTTGAACGCATACAGCCAAGGGCAATACGTAAACAACGATATTGAACGCGTTCCAATTTAATGAGGTGGCTGTTTCTTGCCGAGAGGAAGCAAAGAGAGCCAGTATTCGAGAACTCGAAAGTAATAGTTGTTTTGTAGAGTTTAATAAGGTCTTCCGGGTGAGCACCCACAATGTTCCGAAATTGATCTTAGGAAATTGATCCTTGGTTGACATTTCTGTTTTAAAATACGCAATGTGAGTACTCCAAGTGCATTTTCGAATCAAACATGACTCCAAGGCATTTGAAGGCTCAAAGATTGGGTAATGTCTCTATCCAACAGCTTGAGACGCAGTTGGGCTGGGAACCGCTTTCTAGTAAACACTACCAATTCGGTTTTTTGCGGTGAAAACTCGATCCTCAAATTTCTGGCCCAGATGGACAGATTATTTAGGAATTTTGCAATGGTCTTTGCAAGACTTCGCATCGCGGACCTCTTAAGGAGATCACAGACATCGTTCTGCAAGTTGTCTTAGCGTGCATCTATTTTCCAAGCAGTTATCAATATCTTTAACATAAAAGTTATAAAGTAAGGACCTAAACATGAGCCTTGGGGTAAGCCCATGTAGCTAATTCTGGAAGTTGTCAGTTGACCCAGATTGAAGGTCATTTGTTTTTCTGACAGTAAATTATACAAAAATTATTTAAAATTCCTGGTAAACCATTACTGTGCAGGCTATCTGCCAGTATATCTATGGAGCACTGAATCAATGCGCCCTTAATATCCAGAAACACTGAAGCCAATTGTTCCTCGTGTGCAAAGGCCAGTTAGTATATCAGATGAAAGCAACGCTAAACAATCGTTTGTTCCTTTGCTCTTTCGGAAACCAAACTACGTATTTGACAGCAGAGGTTGTTTGATTCAACCCAACGGTCAAGTCGTGATAGGATCACATTTTTCTAACAATTTCCTTAAACATGATAGCATAGAGATCGGACGGTAAGAATTGTAATCAGACGCTGGTTTCCCAGGCTTTTGAATAGCTATTACTTTAACGTGTCTCCATTCAGGTGGAACTATGTTTAATTCCAAGAGAGTGTTGTACAGGTTAGCTAATCGTCCTTTAGCGATATCGGGGAGATTTTTCAGAAGGTTGAATTTAATCATATCGCTTCCTGGAGCAGAATTATTGGATGAAAGAAGAGCCATTGAAAATTCCAACATTGTGAATGGTTTGTCCAGAAAACCGTTACTTCGGGTGGTATCCCGTAAGTTCGGTTTTGTTGGAACAGAGTCTGGACAAACCTTTTAGCGAAGTCGAATATCCACTGCATGGAGTATTCTTCACTCTCATTGGAGGATGAGCGGTTTCGCATGTAACGAGCCTTCTCCAAAGCGTTGTCATCGAGGTTTCTCTAGATAGTCCCTCAACAAACGAACGCCAATAATTGCGTTTCTGCTTTGAGTAAGTTTTTAAGCTTTTTTCAAGCTTTAGGTACTTATCAAAAAGCTCACATGTTTCATGTCTACGATAATCTTTAAACGCATCGGATTCTCAAGATACAACTTAGTGCATTCGTCATCCCATCCAGGGTGGCGGGTCTTCTTTGAGGGATGCACTTGGAACACGTCGTTTCTGAGATTCTAATGCACTTTGTACATCAGTTCGGAAAGAAAACGATACTCTTCTAATGGTGGAAGAGGATCAGGTAGAATCAATACCAAGGGTTACCGCCGATGTAAATGTTGCCAATCAATATGCTTCGTGAGGTCATAAGGCAACATGGATTGATTGGTCTGTTTTTGAAAACTATTTGTGATTGAGATAATAATTGGTAAGTGGTCACTACCATGGGGATCATTGATTACCTTCCGCAGACAATCTAATGATAGTGAATTAGAGCACAAAGATATAGTCAAGTCGACTCTCCCTGGCAGGAGGTTTTGCTATTCGTGTCGCTTCCCAGTGTTCAAGATGGTCAAGTTGAAATCGTCGCATAAGTCATAAAAAATACCCGCTCTATTGTCATCGTATTGTTCGCCCCAAGCAGTACCGTGGGAGTTCAGATCACCCAGAATAAGAACTGAGATGGAAGTAATGTGAATTGAACTCCAGAGTTGACGGTGGTTTATTGATGTCCTCGGAGGGACATAGACAGAAGCAATGCAAAGATCTTTATTCTTTACATTTATTTGGCAAGCTACGATTTCAATGCCTGAGATTATTGGGAGTGAGATTTTATAGAAGAGGTAGCATTTTTTGATCCCCAAAGGACGCCACCATATGAATCATCTCGGTCCAGGCGAATAATGTTAAAATCGTGGAAGTTTAATTCATCTTCAGAAGAAAGCCATGTTTCACAGAGAGCAAATATATCTACAATCAGAATTGTGAATCAAATACTTGAACGAGTCTAATTTAGGTATTAGACTACGACAGTTCCACTGTAATACGGTGATCATATCTTGAACCTCGCTCGACAAATTATTCATCGAAAGATATGAATTCACCAATGAGGGGCCATGATACAGTCAATTGCTTGAAGTAGTTTCCAACTATAGGAATAAGCAGGTCAATAAGTCCTCGGAGGCTAGTGAAGCATCCGAAAGACCAAGAGCATTTAAAATGTTATCCACAATGTCCCTAAAATTAATCTTACCTCGCTTGGACGGGATATTCTTAGAATTGCGAGCAGACGTAGTACTTTTTTTGTGTTTTTGACAACCTCTTACGGTTACTGTTATTAGGTAGCGGCAGGGCGGCATAGCTACAGCTAGGAACGGATGCATCAGCTATTACCGGTTTATTCGGTTTTTAAATGGACCCCCGCTACCTCCATTTTTTGCAAGCTTTTGAGAGTGGCTTTTATTTGTTTCCGGCGCACACCCGGGGAACTACTAGGCTTCCTTTTACCGGGGCGTGTACCTCCGAAATCCACTCTCATCGGCTTCGTCAGAGTCCAGTTCATCGGAAGAACAAAATTATAAAAGGATTTTCATTTCTGGGGCTGATGCAGACGATGCAGACGCTCCGTTTTTGCGACTTTAACATTTCTGCATACGTCTGCTTGGAGCGTTCTTGAATGAAACGTCTCACATTACCAGTGCGCTTCTTGTACTCAGGGCGATTCTGCAAATCATGGAGAGGCTCTTTGCCACAGTAAGCACACTTTGTTGCTTCCGTTGGCAAGCCTCCTCTAGGATGCCTTTAGCCGCATTTGCCACAACAGGGCTTGTTGTCGCAAAAAAGTAGCCGTATGACCCAACTGTTACTTGCACTTGGTACAATTACAATACCCTTGGTACAAAAAGGCGCACTGGGAAAAAACACTATCGATTTCAACAAACTTTGGGAGAATTGATCCGGCGAAGGTAACTTGAAACGAGTCCGACGGTGAATACGTCTTTCTTCCATCTACCATTGATGATGCATGCAATTGTTTACATTCTAAAATTTCAATGGTAGACGAAACAGAATTAGAAGTCGCCCCATACCTTCCATAACGTCTTCACACGTCAGGCTCGCTGCAGAAACCACACCATCTATCTCCACATCTCGAGATGGGATGTAGACGTAGTACTCGGCATTGTAACCTACGTCACTAGCAATATCATTTGCAATTTTATATGTACGTGCAGTAACACGCAGTTTGTTTCGGTCTGACCTGATGAAATTCGGTCCCCGGATAACGACGCGATCAAATTTCTTTTATGCCTAAAAAATCTAAGGCTTTCACTTTCTGCCGAAAGTAGACAACCCAGGGAGAAGTAGAAGACGGCTGGTAACAACGCGCCCTAAAAACATCTTTGGGAGGCAAGACGCCCCCCGTAGAATCGTCCATGAAAAAACAAATTCAAGGACAGAAAAAAAATAAGTAAGATGATTTTTTTGAACCACCCTATAAAAAGCGATATTTTTTGAACCACCCTAAGCAGAATGATTCACTATACGGGAGAGAGATATACAAAAGACACTAACAGATGAGGGAACAATAACAAAAATGTGCTATTTACTTGCCCTTGCAGCGTGCCGGTGTGGCACTTTCTGCTGTTGCTCGCAGACAAAGCACCGCTTGCTGACCGGCGGTGGATGGAGCGATGACCTTCTCTGCCGCGATGATGCTTTGACGAGGTTACACTTTTTCCCTCGGGTGTTTGACGAGGGTACTGGCTGGACAGATCATCCGTCGGACTCGGCCGGGAATGTCTGCTTCCCTAAAGGAACGCTCGGCTGGATATCGGTGGTTCAATCAGAGCACTAATTTCAATCACCGCGTGGTTGATAGCGGGTTGACAAAACAGAGCAAAAAAGGTGGTGCGGAGTGCGAAAAAAAAACTGAACCGAAGCTCTTCAGCGTTCGATGCGGAATGTGAAGCGGAAGTTAGGCTGAATATTATTTCTGTATTTTATACTACTGGAAATTCAAACATAAAAATATTTAGATATTTTTATCGAAGAATTAATCAACTTAGATCAATATTCTTGTTTCACCAAATATTTATCGCAACACCCGTTATATAAAGATTGTTCTCTAAAGAAAGGGGACACCTATTTAACAATGCACATTGGTCAAGAATGCGAATAAGTATGAAGTTTTGGAGCAACATTGTCTTGCACAAGGTTGTTTCAAACAACAAGGCGCTTTTTTTGATGTAAATGAAAACTAGGGTGGTCCTTATTTGCAGAGAAATTGTCAATCTTCTTCTTTTAGAAATAAAGACATACATTATTTGAAAAAGTAGTAGAATAAATAATTTCAAGCAACTTTAATGGCATAATTTTTTCTGTACCTTTTGATATGACCGAGTTAGAGCATTTTTTCCTACGTAGCTTAGGGTGTCCCTATAAAAATCAGTTATTTATCTGTAACTTTTTTATTTCAAATTTTTCAGCAAAGTGATCTTCTCATTGATTCTTGAACTATAAAAGTTACACTACTTTTGGTGTGCTTAAAAAGTCTCTATTGTATGTCAAACAGAAGTTATTATGGTTTTTGTAAACAAAATAATCCTTTTTCAAATGCTGGTTTTTCTAGTTGGGGCAAACCAAAAATATATATCTTAACAGCATTTGAAAGAATTTTTATAATTGCATATCATGTCGGAAAACTCGAGATAGGTTATTTTTTTTAAATTGAGTAAAACACATTTGAAAAGGGTGTAGTTTTAAAAGAAATTCGTTAATTTCTTGCTAACGATAGGAGACATCGGCAAGATTTATACACTTTGATTGTTGTGTTTTGTATTCTTCCATGAAATTCATTTGACTGGTAAAAGGTTATACAACCGATTGGCTCTCATAATACCTATTGCTCTTTTCTGGTTCTAGCGATTCGTCCCTCTCCCAATACTGCCTTTGAAAAACGCCTATTTTATTTACAAAAACCATAATAACTTTTGTTTGACATACGATGGAGACAATTTCAGTACAACAAAAGTTGTAACTTTTAATGTTCAAAAATCTATGTGAAAGCCACTTTGCTGCAAAATTTAAATAAAAAAGTTACAACAAAATAACTCATTTTTCTTAGGGACACCCTAAGCTACGTAGGAAAAAATGCTCTAATTCGGTCATATCAAAAGGTACAGAAAAAAATATACCATCAAAGTTGCTTGAAATTATTTATTCTACTACTTTTCCAAATACATGTCTTTATTCCTGCAAATAAAATAGTTAGATTTCCGATTTCTCTGAAAATAAGGACCACCCTAGTTTTCATTCACATCAAAAGAAGCGCCTTGTTATTTAAAAAAAACTTTGTGCAAGACAATTTTGCTCCAAAACTTCAAACTTAGGCTGAATGTATCTTTCTTTAGCTAAATTCGCGTTTTGGACCACTGTGCTATGGTTTAGGGTTAAAACGAAAAATTCTATATTTTCGCTGAGTGTGTAAAAACATTGTTAGCTTTGGCAACACACCCGAAAAATCTAAAAATAAGAAATTTCGAATGATGAGTCGGATCAGCTTATCAACTTCTAATTATGCAAAAATGGTTTTCCGAAAAGTTGCCGTTTCGTGAATTGGCAAAAAGCGTGAAGTGCACTAAATCTACAGTGTTCAAGATGGTTAAGAAGTTCGGAAGTTAGGAGAAACGGATTCTCTTGTAGATTTCTCAGAAGTGTGCAGATCATCAGAAAACGTAACAACACCAGAAGCTACAAGAAGCAGAAAGCACCCAAAATGACGGATTCACAGAAAGCTTTTTCGAAAATAAGGTCACGGAACTTGTTCCTTATATTTCACAACGGCAAATCATCGGTGAAAATAATAGAAAAGAATTCATCAATAACGGTTCGGCTACGTTAGAGATGCTCAAGAAGGAAAAAGCCAATTTTGTCGAAAAATGCCAAAATCCCCAAAACTGACCTGAACTGCGTCCTATACTGGGTAATCATCAAGCGGCATCTTATGAAAGATCGAAACGAAAGAAAGTTCTGTTGACTGTTTCAAGAAAATTTGGTCTGCAGCTCAACGAAAACTTACGGAGATAGTTGTGCAGAATCTAATATGTACACAATTAGAAAATTTTACAGTATTCGGTAATTTTTTACCGAACTTTCAGCTGAACAGTTCGGTAATGCAATTTACCGGATTTCGGTAAAATTTGACAAGTTCCGGTTTCCGGTTCCGGTTCGATGAAATTTTACTATATTCCGATTTTTTTACCGGAATATAGTAAAATTTCATCGAAATCCGGTAAATCGGATTACCAAACGTTAAGTTGTTAAAAGTTCGGTGAAAAATACTGTAAAATTTTGTTTCTGGTTACTGTACGTACTGGTTAAACTGAGAAGACTTACAGTTATCTCAATTAAGACAAACTTTATATAAATATAGTTTTTATACTGTACTTCAACATAATTAGTTGAATTGTTAAAAAAAAGATTTCAAGGCGTGGAAAAATGGTTTTCTTACCCCAATTTCAATACAAACTCCAGGATTCAGGCGGAAAGCGGCTTGGTAATCAATCGTTTCCAAATTATGCACAGTTGTCGCGAACTCAAAATGGAATAAACAAAAAACAATATCTGAAAACAAGGTTATGATAACCTCCAAATGTTTATAAATTTACATGCAACTACTTTTATATGTCTGTCTTGTATAATTTGAACTACCAATTTGTATACCTTCGAAAGAATTTTTACACATAGTTCTCTAGTTATCAAATTGCGGCTCATGTTGCTTAACAGCAAACCCTTCAAAACTTCGTAATCGTAAACACACTTATGACGTAACAAAATACATCCAGCAAAACTAAATTTTGCAAATTTATCACCAAATAGTTTTCACTTAAACACCAAAACATCGCGATTCTTCAATTACCTACACTGGAGAAAATAATCTCCCGAGAAACACTACTCACCGGTTTCCTGTCTTTGTCTCCATGTAGTTCCCCGATAGACGGTCGTTTCAGACCACGCTTTGACGTACGGTAGTACTCCAGTCGCGGCAACGGCTCTCTGAAAAGAAGCGTCAAATGCAACAATTATTGCTTGCACTTAGAGCACATTTTATCACACTTTAACGATTATTATCCACCTGGTCACATTGCACACAAATGCTCCGATATCTAGAATCACAGATCCTCTTTTTTGTCGAATTTTGTTACCGATAGAACTATCACTGTGCGTCGGTCCTTTGGATTGAAAAAGTTTCATTTTTTTTCCTGCGCAATCAGTACTCGAGCTGAATTCAGAGGCAAGTATCGAAAGGCACTTTAATATCTCGCCGCTATTAAATACTGCTAGCTTTGTCTCCGTTGGCGTTTCCCATCGACTGAACCCAGGCCCAGCTGGTGAGAACCTGCATAGGAACATTCAACCGACTTACGACGCGAATATTTACGATGATTCAGCATCTATCTGCCGATAGTAAATAGCTTGTATTGCCGGATAGCGATCAATCCAGATTAGTGCTCCCCAGATGGCAATGTTCTGTTATCGGCGTTCGCCAATATTATGCGTTGAGCATCATGCGTTTTATTTGTTTATGCATCAAACGGGAGCGCGTTTGTCGGCGCGTTGTGGTTGGCGCATGGCGGTGGGCGTGTAGCTCAGCATGCGCAAAAACGCGCACGATGCATGCTGGTCGAGCTAGTCGAGCAAGATTTAAGCAATTGCCAAATTTTTGCAGGGGGCAGTTCAAATATTATATACACTGTTTTCAAAAATTGATAATCCTCTAATGTTACGCTTCAGGACATACCTATAACATATACTTTCAAAAATTATTAACCCCCCACTTTCTTCTAAGCTATGGACGTAATATGTGAACGTTCCCTAGCAGCATAGAATTGTATTCTTTGTGATCTTATCTTTGAGCGGCAATTCAAATTAAAATGTCTAATAGAACGAATACATACGGGGGCTATGTGCCTTGATGACATTGGTAAGTGGTGCATTCTTGCAATATGAAAACTACACGATCTGATGATCTGATGATGAAATTTACATGATTCAATGTAATTCAATAAACGACTGAATTTTTGCGTGTGCTGTACAACCCATATCGGTCATATTACTTGTTTTTCATTATGATGTCGTTGATTTGAATTCAAATAGTTAATTAAGCACATGTTCACTTAATGAATTTTCATGCAAATTATAATGATTATAAAAAATCAATAATACAGTAAACTTAGGATTTGGTCCATGGAAGTGTATGGAAAGACGTGTATTTAAGCCTTTGAGCCGGTTCTGTACTTGACGCTTGAATCCTTCAATGTTGTGCGTTACTGGAAATTTTCGAACTCTAATATTTAACTATCACCGTCAATATTAGCAACTACTTACAGCGAACTCTACGCCGATTATGCGCTCTTATATCGTAGATATTAGATTTAGAGTTATGTAGTGTTGAACAAAATGAATCAAACACATTATCGTCATTCATCATGTATGTATTCAAATCGCCACAACATTCATGTTCAATTATAATTTTAACAATAAAATGAATATAACTACGATAACGGCTCGTAATGTCAGCCTAGCTCATTCATTCGGCCAATGTATGAAATATGTCATAAATTCAGCATCAATCGACAAAATCATGTTTGCATCATGTTTTCTATGAATTCAGACGCAGTTTTCACGTCATTCATCAATTTATAGAGACACAAATATTACTGGGTACGCTGTCAGATGACTCTCCAAATTTTAAAATGACCAAAATTTGGCTAAATTAAATAAATATGCCAAGTAATGCATTCTACAAACTTAGAAAATTTTACAGTATTCGGTAATTTTTTACCGAACTTTCAACAGCTGAACGTTCGGTAATCCGATTTATCGGGTTTCGGTGAAATTTTACAGTATTCCGGTACAAAAAATACCGGAACTTGTCAAAATTTACCGAAGTCCGTTAAATCGGATTACCGAACTGTTCAGCTGTTGAAAGTTCGGTAAAAAATTACCGAATACTGTAACATTTTCTAAGTGTGTAGATATGCAGAAAATAATGACGTGTAATAAATTAACTGTTCTCTTAAAAACATGTACAATATCGTAGACTCAATTTCAGGGACACATTTCTTCATATGTTCCCAACTATGGCCTCATTTATCCATTGCGTAGTCAAATGTGTGTAGCGCTGTAAATGTATAAGTATGTGGTTGAATGTTTTTCTAATGCCCTATCCCAACCAAAACCGCATTGATACATTTTCTATTTAGTAGGACTTCTAATGTTTTTTTTAAAAAATAGAATGGCTTATCGATCCAGGTGTTTTAACACCTTCAGAATAAGGGGGTTATTTATGAACCCCAAACGGAAAATAGCAGAATAAAATCACAGACTGAATAATCGTGTACACTAGATTTGTGAAATTTATTTTACATCAATTCTTCTGTCTGGGAAAAATAATACACTAACGACTGTTCCAGAAAGTATAAGCGCACCTTATTTTAACGGTCACTTTGAATATAGGGGAAATGTGGGTAACCCCGTCAGGGTGGGTAAGCCCGTCACCCCAACTGCTTTACTAGAAAACCATTTTGCAGTATGTTTTTGACTATACCTTTTATTAGTATTTATCATTTTAACCATTTCGAGACACATCATACCCACTGGGAACTGTCAGACTCGAGAAAAATAAACAAAACAAACACAAGCGTCGTCGCAGCAATACCGGATGTTATTTTTCGATGGTAGATTTTAACGTCTTGACAAATAATTAAGTACAGAAATTCAATTCCATCGATCGCGTACTCTCATTTACACTGTATCTTAGTGCTGAGATTCATTGAAAGGTAAGTTTAATCAATTATCCAAAATTTACGGTGTAATTAAGAAAAAAAGTGCCTTTGGGGTAAGCCCGTCACTCATAGGTGCGGGTAACACCGTCATGCTCTTTGGGTGAGCGGATGTTTGTGAAACTACCTAACCATTTTTATCAGATGTCACGCAACTACAAATGGAACACCCACTGCGGAAATTGGACCGATCAGCAGCTGATCCGGGCAAAGGACGCAGTGGATCACGGGATTTCCGTGAATCGTGCTGCTAAGGCGTTTGGAATTCCAAGAACTACGTTGGCAGACCAATTTTAAAAAATCGCAATGCTTAAGGTGACGGGGTTACCCCTTCGTCCCCTAATGAAATATTTCAACATGTTTTAGCTGCGTCTTTTTGTTTGCACATTTCGGAACGGTACGATCTGCGATTCGAAAATATAGAGAACAGTGTACGTTTGAAGATGCGCCGAAGAGTGGTCGGAAATCCGGTCCTGTTAGTCCGGATATCGATGAAAAGATCAGGGATGCCTACAAGCGAAAACCAGCGACTTCCGTTCGGGATGTTGCGAAAAAACTAGGGACCTCGTCGAGTAACGTCATGCGTGCCAAAAAAAGGGCTAAAAGCATTTGGAAAAAATGCTGTCTTGGAAAAAACCCAAAACAGGTCATGACCGGGAGACCACGGGCCCGCAAACTCTACGATTCGTTATTGTGTAGAAATTCTGGGTGTATAATAATGGACAATGAAACGTATGTGAAACTAGATTACAAAACGCTTCCCGGACCACAATTCTATACTGTAAGCGAAGACAAAGGCATCCCCGAAACGGAGAAGGCAATTTTTACCGAAATATTCGGTAAGAAGGTAATAGTTTGGCAGGCAATATGCGAGTGTGGTGAAACATCTAGTCCGTACATCACAACGGAGACAATGAACACTCAGAAATACGTTAAGGAATGTCTGCAGAAGCGATTATTGCCGATGATCAGGCAGCACAAAGGTCAAGTAGTGTTTTGGCCTGATTTGGTGTCATGTCATTACGCAAAGGACACTTTAGAATGGTACAAAAGTAAAAATGTCAAAGCAATGCTTCGAAAATTCATAAAACCAGCGGACGACATCCAAAAATTTAAAAAAGATTGGCCAAAAGTGGTCAAAATGGTGGGAAGTTCCACTGTGCAGAAGCTAATGGGTCATGTTCGAGCAAAAGTTAGGAGTCTTGGCTATGATTAAATATTTTGATTAAACGAGAGAAAAATATCATATAAAACACAAATACAAATATGATTTGCCAAATAAAATGACTAAAAATAAAAAAAGCATGACTTTTTTGTTATTTTGAAAGTGTGTTTATACTTTCTGGAACAGTCTATATTATTAACGTTGTTTAATCACATGGTACATATGCATACGTACTATTTTATGTTGATAAACGTCAAACATTGTTGTAAGGACTGCATCGTTAATTATGAGTACGAAAAAGATTATGACTTATTTTGACAGCTATTTAGTTTTGCTTGCCTTGTAAACAAACGAAAATCTTCATTAATTAGTTAAGTTTAGTTAGGATTAGTTAAAGTTTTACTTCAAGCGGAACAATCCGAGGTCTTACGGAAGAAAAGCGAAAATCGATTGTGATCAAGTACTGCACTAAAAAGGGATTGTCGCTAAGAAACTTTGCAAAAGAAGAAGGTGTTAGTGTCTATGCGGTCAAAAATGCGATCAACCGGTTTGTTATGCATAACACATTAAAGGACTTACCCGGCCGTGGTAGAAAAACAGGTGCGTCAAACCCACATTTGGACAAACAAATTTGCAAAGTTTTTGAAGGCAAAAAGAAGGTTCCATCAAAGATTGCGGAAAAACGTGTGGAGCGTCGATCGGGATGGTCCAAGGCGCAAAGGAGCAAAATTCTCTGAAGTCGTACCGGAAACAAAAATATTCAAACCGCAGCCAATTTTAGGCGTATTCCGTGAAAACTCGGGCTTGGAAGCTGTACGACGCAAACGTTGACATTGGATCTTGGTAAACATCCAGCTAAGCCCTGCAAAGCACTTCGTGCCTTGTTGCGTCCAATTCCTTCCACGGGGTTTTGATTCACTCATTTTTTCACAACATAGGGTATGTGTCCCTTGACTCAGCCTATTATGCAACCAACGATCACATTTTTCATTATAACTCATAAAGTTTCTAAGCTGTAAGTGAGATTCAACTAGTTATACACTTGCAAAGATAAGTTTGATAAGACATTTGGTAGCATGTATCACTAAAAGTTACACAACTATTTTTATAATGCCATAAGCTTTCGGGGAATGTGGATTTAATGTTGGTCTATAAGCACCACAATGGGTCTATTCGTGGATGCAACTCGTCCCATTCGATGGATTTATTACTAAATGCGGTCTTTGTACGGTTTTTTTCAAATTTTATGAATTAAGGCATTGTAAGCTGCTACTGATTTACGCAATAAAACATTTCACAACACAGACTAAAGTAAACTGCCTCGAAACACTTAAATGATGTTCATATATGATTTATCAGCCATTCAATAATGAAAACATTATAATTCACTGTACAATGATTTTGTCTCTTCGATTTGTGTTTAAATGAGCCACTTGAATATAAACAGCCGCAAATTCATGCATTTCCTCTTAAAATTTTACCAATAACAACCTTTTTACTACGTTATTGATACAACAGGCCAAAGTTGTGAACATACAAAAACATATGTACCTAACATTGGGTCCACGATTTTCTTGTAAAATCATTGTTATTTTAGCTATGTGAACAGTTGTTTGTAACGTTTAATCTATGTTCTGCTCCATCCAGACTGCATTACTTGCTATATCGATTCAATTAAGGCAAATTTAGATCACTTGAAGATCGTGTAGATCATCTGTTCAGCATAACCAGTGAAATCATGATGCCCCAAAAGTTCAAGAAACCGGAAATTACGCGGAAGTGAACAACTATAAGATGATTAATATTGTCTCAATTGCTTCGGATTACATCTATCATGCTAGTAGCAACATGATTTTGTTGATTATCGCTAAATTAAGACACACATGATACATAGGCCGAATGAAGGAGCTAGGCTAACATTACATCCCCTTACCCTATCACATAATTAACACTTTAAAAACAAATCGGAAACACTCCAATTGAAATGAAAGCCTTCCAAATGAAGACGTTGTTTTAACATTTCAACTTGTTTTGCTTATTTTTCATCAAATAACAACGCTCGGCTCGGTTGGGTCGGGTTGTTAAATTTACGAACCGACTGCTCACCGAGCGAGCAAATTGTCATTTCCCAACCCGGTTTCCAACCACCGGTGCGGTGTCGAGTTGTCAAACAGGGTAACAATTTACCGATGTACCGTATGCGGTTGGTCTTAGTAGGCAGTTGATAAACTTTGAATTAGATTAAAAAAAAACAAAACATCTACATTCAAAATAAGTTCCCAGTATGTGCCATATTAGGAATTCTGCAATTATGATTGACAGTTGAACTGTTATCTATTCATCTGCTTTGTAAACATTTTCGCACTTTTGTGCCTGAATCTCTTATTTTCTTTGAAATTCAGAAACAAGTGATAGGTCAAGATTCAAAGTTCTGCAATAAGAAATCACGTATGGGACCGAGTTGAGGTGAGCGGAACATCAGTAGGCAGCATCTGCCAGTACCATGATAAGTGAACCTTTGTTTTACTCTGAAAGTTCGCTATGCAAACAACACTGCAGCAATGTTTTGCCGTGAAACAAAACCATTAATTCATCTTTGAAATGCCACAAAAAAAAGACAAACGGCACAAACACAAAGGCCAATGCAGCGGCTAACTTGAAATAGCTCTCCATTAAACAAAAATCTTAATTGTTATTAATACGCGTAAACAAGATGTACCATTTGTATGATTCATTCCTTCAAATTGAGTAAAATTAATGGTTTTTTTTATACGTCCAAAGTCCACATAGAGTAAGTGAACCGGGTTTGACCATAGTATCTTATTTTTGATTTACTTCAGAAAAGTAATAAGATTATATCCTTCGTCTAATCTTGCGAGTCAAATGTTTTTCCTCCTCCATAATGCGGCTACAAATCAATAATCGCAATACTTACTTACTAAAACTTAAAATGTCTAAGCCGTAACGATATAACGCGGAATAATATCGCGGAGTGTAATAACGTGGAATATTATCAAAACATGACAAAAATAGCATGGCCAAAATCGGTGCGTTTACCTCACTTCATATTCCAATTACCGCAGAAAATACCCGCTTAAAACTTCCCCCTTGTCGATGTCGGTGGTGTAGTGGTAAGCATGACTGCTACTTGGCACCCCGGTGGGTCTGGGTTCAATCCCAGTCGACGTCGGTGGTTTTTCTGAGACGAAAAAATCTGGTCACGTCTTCCTTCGGAAGGGAAGTAAAGCCGTTGGTCCCGGTTCATAGTCATGAGTCGTTAGGTAGGGTCCAGGTGGTGGAGTCGTCTCCCAGGCGTCGGTGATTGTCACCATGTGAGGAAATCGGCCGACGGAAAATAAATAAGTAAAAAAAAACTTCCCCTTGTTCAATTGCGAGTGCAATTGTAATGAACGAAATTGCTTGTAAATTTTCAAACAACTGTCCCAATTTAGGCGATATCTGACGAGAATTTACGTGAACTTATGCCAAATCTAGCATTCCGTATATGTGCATTATATATCGCAGAATACTACATGTTTCTTTCAAATGGTGTTCATGTTGCTGTTATTCCTCTAATAGATTTTACAGTTACTCTAAAAAAAATCTTGTTTAAATATTCACTTAGACTAATTAGGCACAATCCAGGAATTACGTAACGTTTAAATTGACAATCCTTAACGCTTTGTATGGATAGCTTTTATTACGCTGTCTTGTTGCAGTGCACACTTTGTCAGCCTCCCTTCTCTTTTGCAGCCAGGGATGGTTCCAATCGTATCAAAAATCATTCGTTGCACGCTCTTTTTTGATTCAATAAACGAACACAATGAGAAGTTCTGCTTCACCTCACACACAAAAAACTGTTGGGGTAAGGTAAACATTGAATGAACATAGCATGAACTTCGTCGTCTGTCAATTGTATGCGAGTTCATCACTGCTTGCTTTTACAATTTACTGATTTGCTCGTTGGCTTCAGTTGGTGATTCATTCTCGTTTCCTGATCCGATTGAGTGCTAGTGCTTAAAGCATTTGATCGGATCACTTGGTGATTGTGTATTGCCATGTTCGAAGCAAATATGAATCGGAAGCCAAAAATCGCAGTGTAGCCAGTAAATACTGCGGAAAAAAAAAACAGAAAATATGTAGTACCATGCCCAGACAACCAAAATGCACGTATATTGAAAGTTGTTTTTATGATATACAAACATATATGTAAGTTAACAAATCGTATATAATGCAAAAAATATGGCTTATGCGTGCAAAAGTGGAGGCCATATACGTGCAAATTCCTTTGTTTTCTTAAACGAGTTGATTTCAAATCGTATGCGATTGAATTTGTAATAACAAATTCGATTTAAAAAGCTCAGCGATGTTTATACGATTTTGTTTGTAACGCAGTACCATAAATAAATGACACATCGTATATAAGTCGAAAATTTGCACTCTTTACGATTTAACGTAAACATAACACGATAAAGGCCACAATTAATTGCTTCATTTTTAAAATGCGCTGCTCTGGGGTACTCATGATTGGTGAATAATTTTACCACCACGACCACGTGACAATGTGCACTGGTCTAATAGATTGTGGACAAACTTATAACGTCGTGTGAAGTCGTTTGTAATAGAAGTTTGACTTAGTGTTGTCCGTTGGACGTTCACACCGAAGTCAACAGCCGTGTATGCCTTATGAATCATAACATTCAGTCTTCCGTCCCCATAACGCCAGCATCGAGAGTTGTTGAAAATGATCAGTGGTCAATCATCATGAGGATTGACTGTTAACGGTACAAACTGTAGTCTTGTTTCATAACTTCATAACATCTCTAAAGATTGACTAAAAGTAAATTGGAACGCCTCTCGCACGCCGCTGGTACGCCCCTAGTGTTGGGAATCGAACATCTTTGACAGTGGTTTGTTTGCACTTCTATAAAAAAAACAACTGGTGCACGTTTGATCAAAGTAGTCGATCGCGTTCAGAAATAACGTCAAATGGAACTCGAAACAAGAAAAAATATTGTGCACAAACAGCTGGAAAATTCGGATTGGCCGGTTACTAGCTGGCTGAAGTGCTGAAGATGTCGAAAACAACAGTTTGTCTAGTGCTAAAAACCTACAAGGAAACTGAATGTAGAAAAGAATCAGTGGACCTACGAAACAACTGGAACCAGGGAGAGTCAGCTGCACAGCAAGGTGTTGAGATGCGTTACAGCAAACCCCGGCCTTTCGATCCGAGATGTGGCCAGAAGTTACAATGCCAACTTTCAAACGGTGCGGATCCTCCTTGCCAGAGAAGGATACAGATAGTACAAAGCCATTAAACTCCGAACTGGCACATAATGCAGATTTAAAGCTGCTTCCCGGTCAAACGTTTTACATCGTGACTGGACGTGGGGATGTGCCGTTAAGATTCAAGTTCGTGTTTGCCGACCAGTTCACGAAAAAGGACATGATTTGTTAAGCAATTTGCAGTCGTGGCGTGAAAGCGGACCAGTTGGTCACATCCTCGACGATGACATCCCAAGTTTACATCGAATAATGCCTGAAAAAGCGTGTATTGCCGTTCATCCGCAAGCATGGGGCAAAGTCATGTTTGGCCTGATTTGAACAGCTGGCACTACTCCAAGGTGGTTCTGGAGTGGTATGCTGCCAAAAAGATCGATTTTGCCCCCAAGAATCCTCAGCAATGCCCGGAATTACGATTCATCGTAATAAATGTGCGGGCGCTGATCAGCTCCATCAAGAGAAAGGTTCGAGATTTCGTTCGAACTGAAGAAATTTAACCATACAAAGACGTCTATTTGGCACTGTTCAGGATATCCACAGAAAAGAGGGCATGCCTATATGACCACGAAGCTGGAGGAATCCTCATTCATCCGGAGGCAGAATGGTTATCAAGAGCATACAAAACCAGGACGAGAACGATAAGGACTTGAACAAGAAGGAAAGTAAACAGAAAAGGAAAGAAACAACGAAGATTGGTAAGAATGTTACAGTTTTACTTATTATATACATAAAACCATAACGAAATACGCACCAGCATAAAAAAACTGAATTTTGATTCTGGAAGTGTGATTGCATCTCATATATCCATTTGATATATGGGTGTATTCATGCGGGGCTTATTGCATATGATAGCGACCTCAGAATGTACGTGTAGAAACAGGAATTCTCGAAATGGGTCGTCGGAACTGCAATAGAGCCATCACCTTTTATCTTCAGGGCTAAAAGTGTTTGCACGTATAGATAGCATAATGTCAAAAATAGGTGCAGACAAATTTCTTCCATAAAACCACTGCCGATCAGTGGGAGGTGAATTACACACACACACACACACACACACACACACACACACACACACACACACACACACACACACACACACACACACACACACACACACACACACACACACACACACACACAAACACACACACACACACACACACATACACACACACACACAACTGAAGAAATTTAACCATCTAATGCTGTAGCTTTGAAGTTTCAGTAAAAATACTGTAAGCTGATATTTCTCGGCCAATGTTACGTCATCTGCACCGCAAAGCAAATAAGTTCGGACCTCTGCATCTTTGCTTGAATTCCGTAAACGAAAAAGAGGCACTTGAACTGATCGGTGGAGATTTCTTGAAGCTTGAATCCTTCACTCTTCTCGTTCACGATTCCAGCGTAGGTAAAGGATTCATCGGTCGAATTCTGGAGTTGAAGACACTGATATCGTAGATTGAACAAAGAGGTGGACTTCAATGTCTTGATGTTTCTTCAAATAAAACTTTCATTGGTTTCATCTGAAGTATGTAATTCTCATATTTCTTGTGAGTTACAGTACTGAATTATTTTGCTTTACTGGATCTTCCAAATTTCTAGCATATTCTTCGAAAAGGTCTTCGTATTTCGCTGATTCCTCTTGTATTTCCCTGACTCCTCTGAGAGTTTCGATCAGGAAGTCTTTCTGATTCTGTTAATTTGGTTCTGCCGGATGCTGCTGACTGTTATGCCGATTACCATCCCCAGCTTCAATTTGTTGAACTGCTGCGGCTCTTGAAGAATTTTGCCCTGGTTTTCGAGAATCCTTTGCTTCAAATTCAGGACTCATCTTGTCTTGCGGGACTTTGTTTAAATCCTCGCCATCAATGCTATAGTCTTTGGAAACACTGTTGACTGTTCCGTTTTACGGGTGGAGCAAGAATAAAACATATTTTCTGTATTGAACATGAGCATGAGCATGATTGACCACACGAGGTTGCTACTCCGTTTTTGCCAAATCAGCTGTAATTACACCGAGAACCAATAGATGATGCTTGGGACTAGCATACATCTTCCATGTTTGCATGGAACTGATGATCCCAAACTAAGGCAGAAATCTCTAGGATGTTGGATAAAATGGTTGGGTTTGCAGCGGAATTCGTTTTGGTAAACAAGGAATTCGTTTTGGTAAACAAGATATTTTACTATGTTCCCGGTTATTCAAATTTTGGCACCGATTGAAACCAATAGTAAGGATGCTGTTGGGGCCACTCACAAGTGCGGGTAGTTTATTTTAATGGATTAAAAGAAAACGTAGAAGTATCCAACTCGAAGACCGATTTAAACGATTTAAAATATATTTTCTGTACTTGACATACACTAATAGAATCAAGGCTTGCTAGCTTCTTCAACAATTTCATAAATTGCTTAGGTACTGTTGCAACAAATTACAAGGTATATTGTTCAAATTTTGTCAAATTTAGGTCATATTAATATAGTGAAGAATAAAGAAAATTATTCTTTAGGTCTGAAAATTATTATAATTTAGGTCATAGAAAATAGTGAAAGATAAATAGATTAGCTTAACCAGTGAAGTCATGGTGGCCAAAAAAATGAGGAAACCGAGAACCTCACAAAAGTGTGTTACTGTAAATCCATGAATAATGTCTCAATTGCTTCAGAATTAATTGATCATCATGAATTATTTCACGGAACGCTGAATCGTTTTAATTAGCTTAAGCTTAAGCTCTTTACTTCATGTGATGGTACAGCGTTTACATTTTTATTGCATTTGGTAAAATGGCGTCGAATCAAGTGAAAGTACGCAAACGCATTGTGTACGAACGGCATCAAAATCCGACGTTGTCGGTAATCGATCATGTCAACTGTCAAACAACTATAACTACCAAAAATACCGTGCTTAGTGTTTGAAATTTTTTTCACCAGCACCTGACTGTAGATCGGAAGGTTGGAAGTGGAACAAATCAAAAAGTATGCTCCCGACAAATGGACAAGAAGGTGGTAGCCATTATTGAGAAAAATCCCAACCTTTCTGTACGAAACCTGGGTCGCAATTTTGAAGGTGTACAACAGTGATGACATGCAAATATTTACTGTAAAAGTCGTGCTAAGAAGCTTTACAACAAGTTTACAACAATTCTAGTACCATAATAGACTACGAAACATCTGTGCTTCAACACTTTCAACAGCTTCCAGGTTTGAATATTTATACCGCAATGCAAAGAAACTCCGTTGCCGAGTACTTCCGAACAAAGAAAGTGTCTGAATATTTGGTTTGACAGGCCATATGTAGTTGTGATCGAAGAACAAAAAGTTTCGTCTCTATCGACACTATCAACAAGAATGTGTACGAGAAAGATTGTCTACAAAAGCGGTTGCTACCGTTTAGTAGAAACCAAGACTCTTCAGCTCTGGTTTGGACTAATTTGGCCTGATTTAGAGAACCACCACCGCTAGCGTATTTGAGGAAACTACGGAATCTGATGGCGGCTGTATTACATAAAGTTCGAGAACATTACAGAAAGAAGGATTAACAACTCAATCAACTGATGTTTCTGTATATTTCACTCTATTAAACTGAAATAAACAATCGGTTTTGTGGAATTATTTCTAAACAGTACCAAAATCTCGTGTTAATTTCTGTCCCTGAGACCGACACATGCAAGCGTCCTTTAGCGCATAAGAATGTGTTTAAAGAGATGAGAAAATAAATTCAACCGAACGCATCTTTTGTTGAATTGCGTATGTGTCAGTTTCAGAAGACATAATTTCACACGTAATTTTTCTTTACGTCCCCCGACTATTACGTTTCCCGACTTTACGTTCCCCGACTATTTACAAACATAAATTAGGTCTCGTGTAAAATTCATAATTTCTAAGTGTGTAGATTCTTTTTTTTGCTGGCATTATCTCAGCGTCCGAAATTTAATGAAGACAGGCTATATGATCACTTAGGATGAATAACATGAAAACAAAAATGTCACCTCAAGAATGATTTTCTGAATGTAGATACAGTATTGAATTATCAAATTTTAAAACTCAAATTATATTGCATTAACTAATCTTATTCTAAAAAACCGCACACTACCAAAATCTCGTGTAAATTTCTGTCCCTGAGACCGACACATGTAAGCGTCCCTTAGCGCATAAGAATGTGTTGAAAGAGATGAGAAAATAAATTCAACCGAACACATCTTTTGTCGAATTGCGTATGTTTCAGTTTCAGGAGACATAATTTTACACGAAATCTTTCTTTACGTTCCCCGACTATTTTATTCCCCGACTTTACGTTCCCGGACTATTTACAAACATGGATTAGGTCTCGTGTAAAATTCATAATTTTTAGGTGTGCGATGCAC
>JASCZW010011719.1:0-31044 GCA_034211315.2 Aedes japonicus
GGTGTTTCATTTGGGAGCTACAATGCATAACAATGAGAACACAACTTCACTCATTGATTCAATGGCGATTGATATATCCGCACTGAAATTAATCAAAGGATCATATTGAAATGCACGTTGAAGATTTTGCGAGAATGTAGGTTTGCTGTCGTAGTCGTTTAGTGATGTTATTTTTAAGGTACGATTGTCACCTTTCCAGATCCTTCTGGTACTTCCGATTTCGCTTCTTTCTATCGCTTCGTATTTCTGACCTGCTCTCTCTTCTTGATCCAACATCGGTCGAGCCTCGTGCCATTCGTTGTCGATCCGTCGCTTTGAGTTGCACGCAGAACGTCTCATTGAAGATTTTGCTGCGCTAACAGTCGTGCAGCTGCAGCGACCAATATTACTTCGTCTAGTAGGAGGCATTGCACAATAATACTAATTGAAATTGGAATACGCAGCATAATTAGTTTCTTCTAGAATTTCTAGTAATATGTTCGTTTCTCACTTTCTGATGCAATATTAATATAAACAGTGAACGACTACTAATATAAACAAAAATGTTGTTATGCACCTGTCAGATCAACATAGAATACAAAAACTAATACTCTCATTCTCATCGAACTTCACTCTTATTTACATCTCGCTGCGAGATATCACCAATACAAACGTTTCAATTTATACGTGAACCTACACGTTTACACTGCCCAAGTAACAATTTCAGTTCTATTCCAGCCGTATGGCGCTCCTCCCGGCTTTGTTGATGAAACTACATTGAAAACTGTTTTGTCCACCAACACCTCCTCTATGCATCTTTAAAGCCGAAATGTGTAACAAAGTGACCCACTCTTTAGACGGTTGTGAGAACAAATTAATAAAACCTTTTCAAGACCATAAAGATTTCTAGAAAATGTTCTAGTGAATGATGTTATTATTAGAGATAATGCCGAAATGGCCACAGCTGTCAAAATTCACGGCTGATATCGTGGTTTGTTTTTGTTGTTCTGCTTTGTTCGATTCTCTGCTCTTCTGATTCATTCGACAGTAAATAATGGCTAAGAAAAAAGCTCAAGTGTTGCGGAAAATTATGTTTGAAAGCAAAATATATAAAACAAATTGAGTTTTTTGTTTAGCATATCATGCTCCAAATCATATGCGCATTTAATTGTATGGTGGAATATTGGCATGATAAGAGCTGAAAATTAATACGCCTCGGAAATTATGCGAGTTTACAACATCAAAAACAAAATTTAAAGAAATATATTCGATAAATTAACCAAAAACGTCTGAAAATTGATGGAATTCAATAAGGTTATCTGAACGAATACCGAAAATTTGCCTTAGATCTACAGTTCAATTGTATGACATTTAAAATTTAGTGTTTTTTTTCCACATTTCAATTATTTCATTCATTCCAATATGACGATTGCAAGAAATCACAGTTTTAGCAATGGTTACTATAAAACTATCTGGTCGCTTGGAAGCTTTTTAAATTGCCAATTAGCCGTTTAATGCATTTACTGGAAGAAAAATGGTTTTAAAATGCTTTTTCAACTGACCATAATAAGATAATATGAATGAGTCCTAAAACGGTATTTAAAAACAGCATTTTATGATTTTACAAAGTCAAAATAAAAACTTTGATAGGGATCAAATTTTAGAAGTTAAGGTTTTAAGATTGTTGAAAAAAAGCTGTTTAGGTTCTTATAAACCTGACTAAAATTTGAAACCTATTGGCATCTCTTGCTGCCATAATAAAACCGAATTGATTTCTGGTGGCTTTCATAAAACTTTAATAAAACTGATAAAGCTGAATGGTTTTGGCAATGTTACTTGGGTGAGGTTGCTTTTTACGCAGGAATGAGTGCGCTGAAAAAAAATCCTTAAAAACAACTGAGTAAGCTCCTAGAATTCATGTACAAACCCGTAATTTACGAAAACCTCGTAAAAAGCAACAAAAGTGATTATTTAAACGCGTTAATGACAAAATCTAAGTGAACAGTATCTCCTCGCGTGAATTCTGAACACCACGTAAACAAAAACTCGCATAATAAATCGTTTTTCGCATAATTTTTCAAAAAGTCCTAAATAACAATGAGAGATTCGCTCCTCTCTCGTCCTTTTTTTTTTAAGACGCCATTATAAAATTTTCCAACGGTTTCTCTTTCCAACTCGATGGATGGTGTTGTTGTTTTCTATTATGATATTTTCATGCAACGTGAAAATTTAATTTAAATGATTTTTTTTACTTTCCCGAAAAAATTTCGTACATTTTTTATTTTGAAAACCTGTTGGAATTCAAGACGAATCAAATGAAAAAGAAATCAAGTAATTCCATTGAGTCGTTCGTGAGTTATGCTGTCACGAACGGACAGCATTTCATTTTTATATATATAGATTCCAAAAGGTGGGAGGGGGGGGGAGCAACGTATGATGAGGCAAATAGTTTCAGGCCAATCAGTTTGAGCTCTTTCATGGTTAAATGTTTGGAAAGAATTATTGATCATAACATTCGCAATGAAACTCTTTCTAGACAGACTCTTCATGAAACGCAACATGCATATCAAAGTGGCAAGTCTACAACAACCCTTTTGCACCACGTTGTCCATGATGTAGAGAAGACTTTTTCGCAGAAGCAATCCTGCCTAGCAGTCTTCTTAGATATAGAGGATGCCTTTGACAATGTTTCGTTCGATGCCATCATTGAAGCGGCACTCTTTTCATGGTGTACCCTCTGTTATCGTAACATGGTTACACGAGATGCTTAAATATCGTTACCTGAACTCATCACTAAGACGAGCCTATATAAGAAGACAATGTATTCAAGGTTGTCCACAGGGAGGCGTTCTATCACCTCTGCTATGAAATCCGGTAGCAGACGGTCTATTACGAAAACTAAACAACTTGGGATTTCCTTCTTATGGTTTTGCTGATGATTACCTTGTAATGATTACTGGATTGTGTATTAGTACTCTTTTGACCTGATACAACAGGCTTTAATAGAAACTGAGAAGTGGTGTAGTGATGTTGGGCTCTCAGGCAATCCCAACAAAACAATACTTGTTTTATTTACAGAAACGAAGGATTACCGGAGTTCGTCCACTTCGTCTCTTTGGTTCTGAAGTGTGTATAACAGATCAAGTTAAGTATCTTGGAGTTATATTAGACTTTAAGCTAAATTGGTCTGCTCATAATGACTCTAGAATCAAAAAGGCATGTATGGCTTTTGGACAATGTAGAAGAACTATAGGGTAAAACATGGGATCTAAAACCAAAATATATTCTCTGGTCCTATACTGCAATAGTAAGACTAATATTAGCTTATGGGTGCCTCGTATGGTGGCAGAAAGGCGAGTTGAGAATTATCCAGACAAAGCTGAATCATCTTCAGCGCATGTGTCTAATGGCATTATCTGGTGCATTTTCCACTACGCCCACTGCTGCTCTAGAAGCGCTTTTCAATATCGAACCAATGCAAATTTTCTTGAAACAGGAAGCTTATTCTTGCGCATACCGTTTACAGGCAAATGGGTTATGGCACTATGATACAAAGAATAATAGGTCTCATACATGGTTATGGGCACACTTAATAACTTGGGATAGGCATGTTCTAGCTCCAAGCGATATCACACTTCATATCAGCTTTCCGAATGCTGATTTAATTATCTCTTTTCCATTGCGTAGTGATTGGATCTCGGGGTACACAGAGAGGACGATCGCCGGTAACGTTATTATTTTCACTAATGGATCTCTACTTGATAGTAAAGCTGGAGCTGGAGTTTCTCTCGTGAATTGCGATTACAACAATCTTTTTCATTGGGTGCCTATTGCACAGCCTTTCAAGCAGAAATCTTTGCTATTATTTGTTGCAACAAAAAACAATGGGTAAAATAATTTATTTTTGTTCCGATAGTCAAGCTGCTATCAAAGCAATTGGCTCAAAAAATTCCAGGTCTAAACTGGTCATAGTTTGTCGGACTCAGTTAGAGGAACTCAGCTCACTACACTGATAGGCAAAATAAAGTGCTCGCCTCTTCGTTTTTTCAATTTCTTTCATTTACTTGATTCAAATTAAAGTAAACACAGTGTAGTTTTTTTTCTTATTTTATATTTTATATTCTTTTTAAGTTTCACTTATGGAATACTGAAAAAAAAGGAGTTTTACTTAAAGAAAAAAAAAACAGTGACAAAATAAAGTGCCCACTTCAAAAATCGATATGTTTTCGATAAGTTTCCATTGGAAGACCCCTCGATTGTTTATGTTTTGATATTTTGACATGTTTTGAAGCAAACGGCTCAACCTGGTGCATTTGTATACGTGATCACATTTGATTCAATTGAAAAAAATGGAGAACGCAGTGCTTTCGAAAGCAATTCCCTTGTGTATCCGAAAATTGGTCGTTCGTGATGTGCAAAACGGTGAATCGCACCGGGCTGTCGCTAAGAAGTACAGTATCAGTAAGGCAGCGGTTGGCAAAATTCTCCTGAAGCTTGGATCAGTGGTGGATCGCCCTGGCAGAGGCAGGAAGCGGAAAACGGATGCGAGAACGGACACCAAGATCATGCGCGAAGTCAAGAAGAACCCGAAGGTAACTGTCCGCGAGATCCAGGAAACCCTTCAGTTATCAGTTTCCGGTCGAACTGTTCGTTGCCGTCTCGTAGCACAGGGGTTGAATAGCAAACTTGCCCGGAAGCGCCCATCTATCAGCAAAGGCAAACAAAGCCAAACGGCTTAAGTTTGCTAAGGAGCATGCTGATAAGCCCCTAGAGTTCTGGAAAATGGTTCTCTGGACGGACGAATCAAAATTCAAGCTGTTTAACCGAAAGCGGCGGGTTCGTGTTTGGTGCAGATCGGGAGAGGAGTTTCAGGAGCGCCACATCCAAGGCACGATGAAGCATGGAGGAGGAAATGTGATGGTCTGGGGGTGTTTTTCGTGGGGTGGAGTAGGAAGCATTGTGAAAATCGACGGGATAATGACGGCAGATTCTTCTTCAACATCCTTCTTCAACGTTAACCTACAACGCTCGTTTTTTGCTGTATGGTGCTTCTCTACATGGAGCACCATACTGCAAAATATGAGCGTTTACCCCGTGCTTGGAATAGGGTCTTGGGGTGCTTAAGCCGTTCCCTACCCTATATACGGCAGGTGGCGAAGGTTTTCTTTAAGTCGAGTTATTAGTACGAGACACTGAAAAAGTCTACACATTGTAGACGAAATACGCGTAACTGTCGAGATAAGCAAAGGTAGTTGGAATTAAATGGAAAATACTAATTTTTCTTCTTATTTCTAGCTAAGAAAAAGACGAATATTTCGAAATTCTAATGGATTATGATATAGTGGAGGGTGTTCTTAACCCTGATAATGAGAACAGCACATACACCGGGTATAATTCAACGTTACCAACAATCGATGAAAAAATAAAGTTTTCGATGATACTGCTTCAAACTTCAATCAAGGTTCAAGAGTTTCTCATGAAGCAGGAATAAGCAATAAGGATTGAGTTTGATTTTGAGGTACGCAGAAGAAAACGGATAGCCGCTAAATACGCAGTTTAGTTTGCTTCAAATACGGCTTAACATCCTTGAAAAGGTTGCTAGTATATAACAAAACTCACCGATTGACCGTGTACAATTGATTTCCCTTATCCTATCCGAGAAAATGGATGTTGTTCTTTAAAACTAACTTTAAATAAATGATAACAACTACAACAGGTTTTTTTGTATCCTTGAAATAAACAAAAACCCTGAACTTATCCATCTGTAGTTTGATCTGACCCTCTTCGTTTTAATTTCATGTGTTCAAGATATATCCAATGCGGTACCGAAACAAGACAAAAAGTGAGTTATTTGATCCTGGGCACTCAATTGGGTTATCATTGATCTTGTTTTCGAATGCTGATGTGATTTTATGTGTAGCATGAGATAGTTATCTCAAGTCAGAAACTGGCTACTTTCCCGGGAGTGTCCGTAATATGACTGTAAGGTTAAGCAATGTGGTCGTAGACTGTCGGAAGGACAACCAATGCACTCATTATTGTATGCCCATTTGACTTGGGGTATCGCATCGCATGCCGATATTCTCGGAACCAGTTGATCGATTCCAAAACTGTTCTATTGAGTTCGATGGACCGAAAATCACTCATTAGGCGATTGTTATGTTGAATTCGGTCTAGTAATTGCCGAAAGCTTCTTAAAAAAACACACACGCCCATTTTCCTTTCTCGTCCAGCTCATTTGATTGGTATACGGTATGATAGTGTATTCATTTCTTTTTCGGTATTAACTGCCTTAAAATGACAAAACATATATTCATTTAGTAAAAAAAAATGTTTCATATCATTGAAACAATTTTAAAACGCTATTAAAAAACATATAATTTGTTTTTATTGTGATTCGATAGTACGTACACTAAACGAGGTGGAGGTGTACGTCCTATCGAGATATACCTCTTATATTTGCTTTTCCACACAAATTGTTTAAAAAAAAACAAAATTTACAAATTGTTCCATTTGTGAGAAAACTCAACAATGTTTCTTGTTTAAAAAGCAACCTGCGAACTCTAAGGACTGTATCTTAAATAAACTGACAGCATATTTTTTCTAATTACAATGAAATGTATCATTTATAGAATGTCCACGTTAAATTTCGGACATCAAAATAATAGCAGAAAAAAAACAATTTACACATAATTCAACAAAACCGATTGTTCATTTAATATTTTTTAATTAGTTGGTTTATTTGTAAGACTCAGGCGTGTGTAACACTTTGCGGAGCCGATAATCAATATTGATTTTTTCAATGTCCAGTTTTTTGGTGTTTACCGACGTACCATTTTGGAACGACGAGAAATCTGTTGTTGATCCTTCCATGAATTGCATTTTTTAAAACATGGACTGGATCGGGCACGAGCTCCAGTTTTCAGCTGTTCTCGATGGGATGTTGAAATTCCAGATCAGAAAGGATATTCTGGTTTTTGATGTTCAGCCCCATATCCTTCCACATCTTTTGATTCGCGGAACCGGAATCAGAGGTAACAAATTGTACTCGTAAGCCAATCGCTTCCGACTTTTCAATAACAGACAACAATAGCTTCTTTAGTTGGTCTGGAGGAATCGATGCTTGCGTAAACTCGTACGTGACCACTTGCTTCCACCGTTCAGCAACTCCAACAAGCATCAAAACCAAGCCTTTAAACGCTAAGTCATCAGGTGAAGGCAGAGTCGTCTTTCCAACGAACTGTTTAGTGCTTGCACACCACACTTCTACTTCGTCTCGTGTTTTCATTAACTTAAACTTTTACAGAACATTAGAATGATTTAATCATACCAGGAGAAAAGTGGACGCCTGCAATTCGACGCAGCAGTGTGCTAGTCGATGGGAGCGGAAAGCCTCTTTTAATTAGCTTGTCGTGGCCACATAGACACCTTGACATGCAAATCGAATTTGCAGCGAATCCATTATCATTGCTTCCGACCACTGCTTTACATGATGAGCTTTCCCGGAGGGAAGCTTCAATTGATCGTCGTTGAAAACTTTTTTACAAGCAATCTCCAACTTGTTCGAATCTACGACGTCCGAATCTTCTTTTTTCTTTCGTGCAACCAGATTGTCGTAGCGAATTCTCCAACGACGAATCGATCTTAAGTAGCAGATGCGATTCAATTAAGCTGAAAACATTCCATCCAATTGAAAATTTAACAAATTACCTCTTAAGCTTGGTAACTTGCGCTTCAAACGGAAAATTGCACCTCGTAAACTAGACTGTGACGTAGCATCTCCGCCGCGTGTCATATTCTCCATTTGATGCAGCATAGCCTTTTCCACTAAGGTCTGTATCCGCAATAATCCGGACACCTCAAAACATGAATAAAACAGAATTTTTGCATTATATTTCCGTCGTAGTTATTTATTTCAGATTCATGGGATGTGTTTTAACAATTCTTGAAGACAAAACATAGTTATTCGGTATTTGCATAAAATTTTCGAACTTTGCGCTTAACTCCGTCCATTAGGGTTTGTACAGAGTCTTCAAAAATCGTAGAAGCCGCCTTTGTCCAAATTTGCTGGAAATGTTTGATGTCTTTGATTTCTTGCTTCTTTCCAGAAAGCTTCCGCTTCATCAGAGCCCAATATCTCTCGATTGGTCGTAGCTCTGGTCAATTTGGCGGGTTTGAGGTTTTTGGTACAATGTTCACTTGATTTGCTTGGTACCAGTCCATCACAGTTTTAGCATAGTGGAATGATGCCAAATCGGGCCAGAACAAAGGTTTTTCTTTGTGACTTTTGATGAAGGGTAGCAATCGCTTCTGCAGACCCTCTTTCTGATAAATCTCCTTGTTGGTTGTGTCTGTAGTGACGAAAGGTTTACGAAAGGTAGGAGAGATTTGGGTTTTTTGTTAATATCCTTTTCACCTCTCGGTCCATGACAGGATCAGCGCGTCCAATGTTTTCGTCACTTCTCGGTGTCCTCCCCACCGTCAAACATTCCGAAAATGATTTGAGCACATCGTGAACAGTAGATTTAGGCAAATTCAATGTTTTTGACAAGTCTGTATTTGCCGTACGCCCGTGCAAAATTCGTTTACGCACTTGTTTTTCTTTCGTCGCCATCTTGAATACTGAACATGAAATGTAAACCTCAATCATAGTCTTTTTCATCATAGACTCTCAGCTATAACACAGTGAAATTTTTCATTCCTACGTGCTACATTTCAAAAGTTACAATGATTTGAAGGTGTCCGGATTAATGTGGATACAGACTTTATTCTCACCACCATCAATGTTCTCAACCACATTCATTTTCTGCCACACCGGTCATCCGATGGAGTGATGTCAATTGGAATAATATTGGCATTTCTTTTGCTGTCGGAAAATGAAGCTGCCTCAATCTAAACTTTCATTTATGAGGCTTCATTGAATTTCATTGATACTTACGCTGCAAATTCTGCTGTGGGGAGAACGCTGAGCAAGAGAATGTCTTCGTTGCTTGCGTTTCCAAAACAGGCTTTAATCCACTATCAGCAAACGATTGGATCTCTCGAGAACCAAAAAAAAAAAAAAAAAAAAACTGGAGATCCGGATGTGACACGTCACTGCGACCACAATTTATCACTTTGCACTTCAGTTCAAACTGATTTCAAATAAACCACTGCAAAAGTGTGAACTTTTAATTCCGCATTTCTCGAGTAATTCATGTTAAGGGCCTAAAAGCCATTTGTAAACAATGACTTTAAATGTCGATTTCTCTTGAATCTTAAACAACTCTCGTGAAACGAAAGCAGCATCTGGTAGAAGAATACTAGTTCTACCACATGGAGTAGCTGGATATAGTAGGATTCTCGTGATTCGTGAGAGATCGACGTTTAAAGTCATTGTTTACAAATGGCTTTTAGGCCCTAATCATGAATTACTCGAGATTTGCTCTAGTTGTCACAAACGAAAAAGAAAGTGAAAAAGCAGTGACTACTAGCAACACGGCCAATGGCCATGAACCATCACGAGTATGTTATTACACTGCTCTAAAGATGTATTTTGGACTCAATTCCAACTTCACGTCATAGCTATGGACAAAATTACACTGCCGGTTGAAATTTTGATTACAATTATCACTAAAAATTTCGAAAGATGCATTTTTCTGTCAATGATTGAGATGATGAGTAAGAAAGCAAATTGATCGATAATCTAGATCGTTGATGATTCCAACAGAGATGCTGCAAACTTACAAAATATAAGAGAATTTTCTGTTGTTTTTTAATCTTTAGAACGGTGCATAAATTTTGCAGGATTAAAACCAAAAGTTGCACCATAAAAGTGACCTCGCATACGATATTTTGCTAAGCCTTCTGAGCATTAAAAATCTTTAGATTTCTGATATTTATTAAATAATTGATTTGGTAAATAATGATAGTCAGTTTTTACTATGAGTTGTGAATATTCTCCTCATTAACAAACATATTTTTCTCAATCATAACAATCTTTGCAGACTTCTGTTCGTTTGACATTTCTCAAACCAGCATGTCATGATCAAGTATTTCTGCAATTGTTTTTACTTTGAAATTACTTGATAATAACCTATTAGTTATTATGATGCTAGAAACTAACAAGATTAAACATCATCATGTCCGAAGCATGTACATCATGAAAACATATTATTAGTCCTAAATCTGTATCTAAAAATTTCTTGTGTGACCTTAAAGATGTTCCAATTAGATCGATTTATTGCGCTGTTTTGGTCGTATAAGAAACCAAAACTAAATTATGTGTACTAGAAAAATACATGATATCATGTCTTAAAGATGGATTTTTGATCATTACATAACAAGGTGTGTTACTTGGGTTGTAACGACACTCGACGTTGGTGGTAGGGGCGGTTGTCACAGCGACCAATAAAAAATGGTCTTGTTTGATAGGTAAATGGTGATGTTTTTGCACTAACAGCTGGCATGTCCTGTTCTAGGTTTTGTGCATGCCGCTGTATTAGTTGCAATACACTTTACGCTAGAAATTATTGGCCTTACCTTACCTTATTGCTTGATCAGTTCTTCAATTTTACGAATTCAGTTCAATTCTATAGAGGCTATTCGTCCCTTGAAGCCGGTAATGTATTCCTCGTTTTATACCATGGAAATACAGGATTTTCTAAGTGCTTTATGTTCGCGTTTTTTCTTATCATCTTTGAATGGGTCCATTATCATTGTTTGATTCCGGGCAATGAGAGAGTGGACTCATTTGCAAAAGTGGGCGCTATGGAAAGCGATCGTCTTCAATGATGAAATGAGAAAACGGCGCAGAATATAAAGATGTAGTGAGAAAGGACGCAAAGTAAATCGTTAGTTCTTGCCCATGTGTAAATGAGGTCAAATGATTTGTTCCTATATTGACAATCGCATTTACCAATAATCATGTCGCTAGTTGTTCGCAATATTTAGGATAGTCACACGATGAAAGTTGAATTAAAAAAAAGGAATCTTTCGCATACTATATTGAAACAAGTAATATTAGGATACGATTTCATAGACTAAAGAGAAAAACACCCGGTATTCCCTCAAGCCAACACCAAAGGTGACCGCGTGTTTCTGCTGTATCGGTCTTCAAAAAACCCACGTTAGAACTCAATGTCATAATTTTCCAAAATATCAAACACCAATGAAACCGACTTATTAAACATTTACGTAATTTTCTTCAAGCGGTGGAACGTCTACCCCTCCTTGAACCACCCTCCTGTTGCCCTTTTGTAATTTTCAGTTCCAAAAACTAGATCCGGAGTGATAAAATAGGCATTGACAGGCTAATAACATTCAGCAGTGAATAAATTATACCACTTTACCGTTCTTGCGCGGAATATTTCATTAATAACGCGTCGTCGTCGCCTTTGAGGAAGAACACCACCACCAACTACTACTGAAACAAGGACAGCTTCGCGGAGAAAATTGTCTCTCTTTAGGCTGGGCCCTCGTGAAGGCGAAACAAAGCATGAAAATTTTAATACCTCCACCGATCGTCAAAAGCAAATAAACTCCCCCCTCCCCCCTACCACCCCCGCTCGGGTGTAGGTTTCGCGAACTTTCAACCGGCACACTTCTGCTTCGTCTTCTTCTTCTGCTCATGGCTCCAGGGCCCGACGACGAGCTGGGAGAGCTGCCACGCGGAGTTAATCTACTCGAAATTATTTTGTCATTTTTCGGGGAAACTCTCTCGGGGATATATTTTTCACTTTGTTCTTTTCGCGAGCTGGCAGCCGCGCACGACGTCAAGTTGTTGTGGAATAAAAGCTCGAAGGCACCGCCTCCTAGGCGAGAAGATGAAACGTCATCCTGTCTAGCGAAAAGACGGTGCCAGCGAAGCGACAGCCACGGTATCCTCTTCTGGCGTCCCAACATCAAAAGAAAAGCGCACAAGACGGGGAAAGACACGCCGCTAGAAGCGAATCGACGTCAACCGAAGGTTACGAAATTGAAATTTTTCCCGAGGACAGGTTTCATTTCAGTAAACAAGACTCGCGCGCTGTGGTGTGAATAATGGATGATGCGAAAATATTGTGCATCGAAGCGACGACGACGACGAAATCTTATCCCACATTCAATTGGCCTATGATTTCTACGTTCCGAACAAAGCCTTTAACCAATGCTCATGCATATCTGCCGGTAGCAGCAGTTTGAAGATAATATTTAATTACAGTCCTCCATCTAGCCTTCGTTCATAGTTATGTCTTCTAAGGAGCAGTCCGCCGGCCTAACTGCGAATGGGGTTCACTTTAAGACGATGCCATATGTGTGCTTGCGTGCCCTGTCCTGTCCCCGCGGACATTGGAAATGAAGTTTGCATTGGTTTAGACTTCAACCTACTACGACTGTTTAGATCTTTTGCTCGTTCGGCTCCAAGACGTTCATTGCGCTACTGTTTGAGCTGCTCTTTGTCTAAATCGTTTTGCCTCCCGGCTGGCTCCGCAGTGCAGGTAGGTAGGGTCCCTAATAGAATTAAGGTGTAAGCAAAGCTTACGTTTTACCGAGAGTTGCACACCGGCGGAGGAACGGTTGATATCAGCACATAGTTACAATGTCTCCTGCCAGCAGAGGTTGGCTCTATCTTAACTGCTCTCCGGGAGGGGTTGTTCCCGGGGCAAATGATACACGAGAGTTTGTTTTGCAACTCAGGTGCCACGTTACGTTAGGCGTTCTACTTTGTTCACCCGGCTGGGTAGTTGAGATTGCGAGTGAAAGTAATCTTTAAGCGTTGTTTACTCTTTAAGAATTGACTTGAGTGAGCTATTTTAATTGGGCCATATCTTGCTCCATTAATTTATTTCCTCGATTGCTGAAATGATTTCGCAGTAGGTAAGCTATGTTTGGAAGCTTATTAGCTGATTTTTCTTCGACAACCTGTTCTGCATGATTTGCGACTACTCCCCAAAAAAATCCATTACAAACGAGTTCCTCCCCAATCGTTTCGAACACGACCAACTCATTAGGCTGGGTTTTATGTCACAACCCTCGTGAGAATCGGCCCACATTTCCTACAACCACCCGGTCCATCTCAATTCAGGATCGCTTTTCTTCCAATTCCACCCGGTTTCATTTCCCCTCCTACTTACATACCCAACCATTTTTACGACCTCCGTCCGGTTCAACCCCGCTGATGAAGTGGCTCTCATTAACCTCATCTCTCATTTCGGATAAGGAAATAAATTTAATGTCTTTTTCTTACTTCGACCCAGTCGTCGTCGTCGTCGTCGTCGTCGTCTTCGTAAGAACTTCTTCGAACCTCATTTCCCCTGCCACTTGAGCTCACGACAACGACGTGCGAAGAAGACCATTCCGTGCTGCAATCCATCTCTCTAGCCCTGTCCACCTATGTAGAGGAGTAGACTCACATACGTCTGGAGAAACTTCCTTCCGGTCAGCCAGCGTCGTCGTCGTCGTCGTCTGAAGTCCCAGTTGTTTCGGGGCCCGATACTAATTACGCGGTGAGCACAGGATCTGTCGACTGTCCCACGGGGTCAGTTTTCCGAGACGGATTCGAAGTGCATGTTTTATGGCCTCCCGGACTAGTTTATGAGCTTCAACTTACTCTATCGCCCGACAGTCGGTGGGTGGGATTGTTCCAGGGCGTAATGTAGAAATGTTCATTTATTCTGTCAAAAGAGAAAAGTTTTTCCGTTCTTCGACGCCCCCCCACCCTGACAGCAGCGGCAGTAAGCTGGAAGTGATAAGAAAGCGCAATCACTGATGAGTGCCAGGGCAAAATCCGATTAACTCATACATAATTCATCTTGTTTATAGAAAAAGAAGTTTTTCATTTGATTATGAGAGCTCTCCCACCCGTCGACGTTGGATTGAGGAAAAATTGGAAGCTGCCTGATAGAATCAGTTATTTATGAGCGCATGTCGCATGATGAGTCGGGGGTTCGGGCGGGACACGGCCAAGTGACAGTGTGGCGGTACAGGGCTTCTTATGTTTACGATGTCCTTGCATTTCCTATCACGAACATCATTAATCATCATTCTCCGGCGGCAGAAGAGTGGAATAATTGCTGCCGATTCTTTTGCCCTGCTCAGTTGATTTGAATCCTTGTGACTTGCAAAAGTGGGTGGATTGGGAAGTCAAGTGATTGAGCTGTGATTTTCATTAAAAGGGTGTAAGATTCATTGTACTTGTTTACAAGTTTGGCTCACTTTTTTTCTGCTACCGCGTACCAGGTGACTAAGGCGCATTCTGATAAAATTTTGATAATAAGACATCGAAGCAACCTTTGTATCTTCCCATTGTATCAGAAAACGCCCCAGAACTAAAACGTCAAAATCGAAGACAATTAACACGGCCAGCCATTTGAACTCAATTTTGAGTCGTTTTTAACTCATTTTCGTCATGAGTGGAGTCACTCAAATTTGAGTAAATGTAACTGGGATTGACAAGTCGACATATCAAAAGCATCCATCTGATTTGAGTTGATGTTTCTGATTTGTCGACTTGTCAATACCAGTTACATTGACTCAAATTTGAGTGACTCCACTAATGACAAAAGTGAGTCAAAAACTACTCAACACTATGTTTAAATCGCTGGCCATGTACAAGAACATATTATGTTGAAGCCTGAGAGAGAGAGACGATATTTCTAGACAAAATCGTCAAAAGGTCGCAAGTAACAATTGTAAACAATAACTTCAAACGTAAATTTCCGGGGAATGCCAGGTTGCTAACATTTATATCCACTACCGACGGGAAGGATATAACTCCTTGTATCTGGCGGCATTTTGATTGTCGGAGCAAGCAGATCCCAGAGAAATACGCTAGATGTCATTGTTTACAAATGTTACTTTCGACCTTTTGACTATTTTGTCTAGATATAGCTTTGATTGCAGATGCCTAAATGTCAGCGAGAATCAGTCAAGAACTGTCACTGTGAGCCAGGATGCTATGTACAGGGTGCGGCAGAAAATATTGCGAAAATTTGTTCTCTTTCTTTCGAATACCATTTTCAACTAATTCAAGCAAAAAATCAACATTTTCGAGTGCAGTTATCTTTTTAAAGTCCCTTTAAACAAATTTATTCAATGTGTTCTCCATTTTAAATAATAACATCCTCGAGCCGACGCCGGAAGCCAGAGCATGCCTTTCGGACGTAGTCCTCCGACATTGACTGCCATGTGCGTGTTATGGTTGGCTTCAGGGTTTTCACACTAGGGTGTGATGTTTTGCAGGCTCGTGCTTCATCATCTGCCCAAATCGAATAATCCAACGGATTAAGATCTAGACTAGGGGGCTAAAAATCCTTCGGCCAAAATTTCATGTTATCGTTCAACCATTGTTGGGTTCGATTGGACGTGTGACACGGCGCTCCATCCTGCTGTAGGGCAATGTTTTGGTCCTCGGAAAAGTTGGCACTTGGTTCTTTAAAGTACCGATATACACTTCGGTATTGATTTCAACTCCAGCATCAATGAAAACAGGCGGCATTTTCTTGGCCACCACCAAGCCAAACATTATGACACCAGCCGGATGTTTGGTTTGAAATTTGAATTTCACTTTTTCCGGAACGTTCTCTATTTTCTGCGGTGAAATGAACCGGTCCGAGTGGCTGTTGGCCACAGCATCGATGCTGAAAAGCTTTTCGTCGGAGAACAGGATTACCATTTTTTCCTTCTTCAACAAGGAAAGCAATCTCTTGGAACGAGTGACTCGTAGTTCCTTGACCCGGTCCGTAATCAAGTGGCATTTCAGTCTGGCTCTGGAAGATGCATGCAGGTCTTGTTTGATGATTCTCCGCATGGCTTTCTTCAAAATATTGGCTTCCTTTCCAAGTTTTCTCATGGAACGCACCGGGTTACGAGCAATTTTTGCACGGACCGATTTGAACACGTTTGGCGTGCGTGCAAAGGGGACCATCATGCATGGGCTTTTTTATGCGGAAAACTGTTGCCAAATGGCACTCTACCACCTTGGCCATCTCTTTCGGCAACAAACAGGTGATCACTTCTTTCGCGAACATTTTGACGAATTTGCAATAAATCAAATTTAATGTTTGGATGCAGCACTTGAAAGTAAACATAAACAAATACACTATCGACAGACATAAGTCACTAGCTACACGAATTATTCCAATACTCAGGTTTGAACATTTTCGCATTATTTTCTGCCGCACCCTGTACGTGAAACATTACAGCGATCCGTGAAATAATTCAAAATCTACCTTGAAAGAAAAGTGTTCGAAATTTAATGTGGGCTAATGGTTCTGGAAATCCGCTGATAATACTACAAGTTACAATTAAATTATAATAAGTTCTCCGAAGATCATCAACATATTCTAAACTCTTTAAATATTTCTAGATCGCTCAGAAATATTCGGAATACTCCAGAAATCCTTCAGATATTTAAAAAGGGAGAGGAATATTTTGGATGTTCTCAAAATGTTAAAAATGTTGTCGCAATATTCATACCGTTTTAGTTATATCTTACAAGTTTCCGGAATTGGAATGTGCTTCAAATATTTTTTGGAATATTAAGTAAGTTAATGAAATGTGCAGAAAACATTTTCGTATCCAACGAATTTTAAGATTACACAGACTTGCCTCATATTTTTCAGAAAGTTATCTTTTTTTTTAAAAAAAACCTCGATTCTTCAAAATTCAGAACAATTTAACAGAATTTTTCAGAACAGTTATATATTTTGAACATTTTCGGAACATTTGCTCTGCGATTGTTGTGTTTTATATAGGACTCGGCTCTGAATTTTAGGAAAAGGGCTTCTACAAGTCAGTTAAGTCCCAGTAATGTAATAGACTTTATTAGGCTTGCCGAACCTAACTGTGTGTGTGTACAATTTAACACTCATTAGCCGGCAATGGTATTATCGAAGAAATCGGTTTACAATAACCCCTGAAGTGACCATTGGAAGCAGCTTCAATCCGAGAGCTAGAAAATGATAGCTCTACTGCAGATCCAGCAACCCATTTCAGAAGGTCTGACTTCTGATAGATCCTATCCTGAACTACGAGAAAAGTTTCTGCTAAACTTTGAGAAAGTACTCTCCAGAATTTCTTGGAAAATCTTCTCAAGTTGTTAGAATTTTCTTCCAGAACTTCTGAGAAGTTCTTTTCTAAACTGCTGAAATAATCTCTTTTGAACTTCAGGAGAGTATTGTCCTGAAGTTTGGGGAAGTTTGTTCCTGAATTTCTGAAAAATTCCTGCTTGAACAACTAGAAAGATCCTCCTTTACTTCTGGAAAGTTTCTTCCTGATTTTATCAAAAGAATCTACCATAACTTCGTGAACTTTCAGAAGTTCTCATTCTGAAATGCTGGAATGTTTGATTGAGGTGGTGAGGGGAAAGCTCTCTAGCACTTCTGGGTAGTTCGAACTAAACTTTTGGTCTCTTCGCAACTTTTGAGAAGTCCTCTTGTAAACTTTTGAGGAGTTCTTTACTGATTTTTTTGAAAAATTCCTTCTTGGCCTTTTTGGTAGGTTTCTTCTTGAAATTCGGGAAAGTTTTTTCCTGAGCTAGTTTTTTTCAAACTTTTTATTGGTCCCATCCGGAACTGCGTGGAAAATTTTATTCCAACATTTTTAGGAAAATTACGTACAATTTGTTCTTGAAGTTTCTTCCTGGACTTCTGAGAAATCCTCTTCTGAACTTTTGGGAAGTTTTCTCCAGAACTTTGGGGAAGTTTGTTCCGGAACTATTGTGAAATTCGTGCCCAAATTAGAAGAAAGTACCCCCAATGCTCCTGGAAAGTTTCATTGTTATCTCTCTAAATAATTTTGAGAAATCCTTATTCTGCAATGCAGAATGTTCTCCTCTGAGCTTTGAAAGAGCTGTCAAGTACTTCCAAGAAATTCCAACTAACGTATCGAGAAGTTTCTTCCGGAACTTCTGGGAAGTTATTTCCTGAACTTGAGAGAAGTGCTTTCCTCTACTTCTATAATGCATTGTCCTGAGGGTTTTTTCTTCCTGATTTTTGAGAAATTATGGGTAGTGCCCTTCCTGGTTAGCTTCCGTCTGAAATTTGGGGAAATTTTTTTTCCTAAACTTCTGGGAAGTTTAATCTTGAATTTCTGGGAAGAACTCCTAAACTGCTGAAAAATTCAAAAAACTCCCCTACACTTCTTCCTGAAGCTCTAATAAGTCCTCTCCTGATTCTTGGGGAAGTTCTGTCTTGAAATTCTGGTGAGTATGATCTTGGACTTCGGTAATGAATTTTTGAATGTTCTTCTTGCATGACCCGCTTGCTCCCAATACTTCTGAGAAGTTTCTACCTGGCCATAGAAGAAATTTTGTTTTCGAGGAAGTTTCTAAGTTTCTCAAATATGATTTGTATTGTTGTGAACCTTGATTTTCGTTGTGACTTAATTGCGAAAGGACCAATATTACCAACACTTTGACAGTAATTTTTCGCATGGATTTGAACACGCGTGGGATTGAACACTGCCATAAGTAGGGAGTCCATGTTACCCTCGGATACGATACTTATCACCGGGCCCATTGTATCTCCAAGTAGCCCACTGCTTTCGTTTCTTCAAGGATTTCTACTTTAAATGATACCTACGATATTTTAAAATATTTCAACAAAGCTTCTTACCGTATCTACTATACTGTTCAGATCCTCGTACGTTTTAAATCCGAACTCCATAGAATACCTTTATATGATATTCAAAAAATATTTCAAATGTCTGTAAAAGTCTTCAATATAAATAAAATGTCTGCTAAATGTCTACATCGTTAAAAAAAGTCTGCAATAAAAATGAAAAATCTGCAAATTTACAGACATGTCTGTGAATATGGCATCCCTGCTCCGCATGTAAACATTACCGATATCATTTGGATAGGGACACTGCAACACACTTCCAGATTTGCAAATGTTAAATTTCCAAACCAGACACGTATTTAGTGTTAATTAAAAATAATATTGATGTTATATAGTTATAATCAGACAGATCTCACCCATGGCCAAATCGTAATTAATTTTATGCATTCGCGACACAATAAGCCCAACAATTAATGCTGTTAAATCGCCCTTTAGATATGCAGCCTGCATAGCAAAACTGTGTACACCACGTGGTGATTGCATCTGAAATTGCTAGGGGTGAATCGCTCAGCACACTTTTCTCCGGTGCAAGTTTTTTTTGAGTGTGTCTACAAGCGTTGCAATGTTCTGGGAGTTCCCGTAATGTGCCGAAGGTGCCGACGTGTTTACAGCCCAAATTGTTATTTTTTGCTGAGCCTGGCAACCAGGCAATGCATATTGGCAAGGTTGATGGTTAAATATTTCTTTAACCTCAACTGTCAAAAGTGTGCCTCAGTGCCACACATGTGGTATGGATTGAAAATCGAAGTGCCGCTGTTAGGAAACACGTTCGTCTAGTGTGTAAACCATCGTGGTTGGCACACTGTTCTAAGCGACTTATCCTTGGTGCTAGCCTTTATTTTGTTTTCGTTTGTTGCTAATGACCAGGATATGGTCGTTTTCTACATTGCACTGGTCTTCTTAAATAAGTGAAAAAACACTACACACTCTGCCAAAATCAAAATCCCCGCTATGAGGCGACTCTGAATCGAACTTCAAAACTACTAATAGTCATCGATTCATTCGCGACAAAGCGAAAAAACACTGTAACTTAATAATTTATGTCCGGATGTCAGAATACTACCACTAATAAACGAAACTATTCTGATGTAACCCTCTTTCGGGTGCGGGGACGAAGCACAAAAAACAAAAACAAACCGGGGAAATACCACCGACAAACCAACATGAAACTCAATCTTCACTATTGAAGAATCCCTAAAGACCGATTCAAATGTGCAGCGATCCCATCTGTCAAACCCCATAGAATAATTTTATCTAGATCAAATAAATGTGTCCCGAATTTCTCGGACGTGAACCTTCTTATCAAGTTCCCAAGCGTGTTCATGGCTTCAATAAACGATCTCAGCGAACACGAAGACAGGTGTCACTAATATGATTTGAACAGAAATATTAAGACATTTTGTATTGTCATTCATGTCGGTTTGTCGGTGGAAATACTACCGACACTCACACATTTCGGGAGAGAATCGATTGTATATACCACGTACTACACAATGCATGCCGAGATTTTATGATTTCACTGTTAGTGTGAGTTAAATAACAAATTATTGTTTGATGTTTGAAAGCACGTCAGTTTCAAAGCACGGATTGCTGCGATCAGTCAATTAGGCAAGTCGAACCTAACTGGGACAAAATGCAGGCTCATATATGGAATATTCTGGTTTTTTTAGATATTCAAAAAAAAATCGTATAATTCACGAAGTTTTTGGAATATTTAGGAAGTTTTCAAAAAATTTAAGTTTCCTGAATTGGGTTTCCTCAAAACGTTCAGCTTTAAAATATTTTTATATTTTTTTTTTGGATTCTTGGAAGGTCTTGGAATATTTATTGGGTTTCGACTTTGGTTTTTCGTATTCTCAAGGAAGTTAGAGGAATCTTATGGAAAATCTCGATTATAAAGTTCACGGAATCTTCCAGAAGTCTATGAGTTCTTAGAGAATTGTCAGAATGTTCTGGAAACATATGCAAAATTCTCCGAATTTATGGAACTTCCTGGACATTTTTCATATATTGAAAACTCAGCGTCCTTCGGATTTGTCAATGTTCGAAATACTCTGGAACCAGTTTTCATGTAATTAACGTCTGATGAAATATAGAACTCGATTGAATTATTTATTGAGGAAGAAAGGATTCAAAAAATCTTAAAAACCTTGCAGCATCGTAGGTTTTTCTATGGCAAATACTTTTTTTTCAAAATAGCTCCGAACTAAAGCAGTTCATAAGCGCCGGATGCTCCAGTCGTGAAGGAGCAGCCTGAAGAGTGTTATATTGGCTTTGTTTGCGTAACTGTACATTACGCAGTTTTTAAAGAATAAATATTTCCATTGGTGTGAAATGCCTCAATGCAATTTATAAAACGTATGTTTTTATTCATCTACGAGTGCCCCTAAAGGGTGTCCACGATGAAATTGCCACACTTTGAAATTGCTCTAACTTTTTAACCGTTGGGTAGAATTTAATGAAAATTTGGGTGGATTTAGTTCATTATTAACATTCTGCAAGTTTTAAAGTCCTGTGATCAAAACTCGCGAAAATGGAGTCAAAAGAACAGCTCGTGCGTGATAAAATCTTGCGCATTCATCACGAGAACAAGGATCTCTCGCATCGTTCCATCGCTAAAACGTTGGGAATCGCGAATTCCACGGTGTCGCGAGTGATTAAGCGGTTCGAAGAACGGTTGACCACCGATCGGAAGCCCAGAAGTGAAGGAAAAAGTATTCCGTACAACACCAAAAATCACAACCACTTATTTGGGGCCTTCAACCGAAATCCGAACGCCTCCGTTCGGGATGTGGCTAAGAAGCTGCACCTAAGCCGAAGTTTTGTCCAGAAGGCCAAAACTAAGGCTGGGCTTCGAACGTTCAAGGTACAAAAGGCCCCTAATTGCGACGAGAAGCAGAACAAGTCCGCCAAAACCCGTGCCAGGAAGTTGTACCTCAACACGCTGACGAAAGTTGAATGCTGCATCATGGACGACGAAATATATGTGAAGGCCGACTTCAAACAGATCCCCGGCAGCATGTTTTTCACGGTCAAGGATAAGTTCAGCGTTCCGGAGCATGTCCGCACTCAGAAGATGTCCAAATTTGCGAAGAAATTCCTGGTTTGGCAAGCCATCTGCATGTGCGGGAAGCGGAGTGCACCTTTCGTGACCCAGGACACGATGAACGGACAGGTGTACATAAAGAGTGCCTCCAGAAGCGGCTGCTTCCTCTCCTGAAAGCCCACAACGTCCCAACAATCTTCTGGCCGGATTTGGCCTCATGCCACTACTCCAAGGACGTGCTGAAGTGGTATGCGGACAATAAGGTCAATTTCGTGCCGAAAATGTTCAACCCTCCCAACACTCCGGAGCTCCGCCCCATCGAGAAGTACTGGGCGATTATGAAGCAGCACCTTCTTAAACGACCTAAGGTAGTGAAGACAGTCGAGGAACTGAAGAAAGTATGGGTTTACATGCAAAATACGGTTGATTCACAGGTTGTGCAGAATCTTATGGCCGGGGTTAAGGCCAAGGTGCAGGCATTTGCGTATGGACTGTCAATAAAATACGAGTAAAATGGTAAAATGAGGTTTAATAGTTATTTCTCAATCCCTGAAAATTTGATGGCAATCGGATGAAAACTCGAATTTTGCGAATCAATTTTGTGTGTGGCAATTTCATCGTGGACACCCTTTAGGATACCTTTAAATAGATAATATAACACGCTTTAGGCTGCCCATTCACGACTGGAGCGTCCGGCGCTTATGGACTGCTTTAGTTCGGAGCTATTTTGCTGGTGAAGATTAGGGTGCTCCTAAAAAATCAGTTGTTTTTCAAAAATAATGTTCATACGAAGTGTAGAGAAAACAATTATGCATGTTTTTGTTGAACTAAGTGTTAGGGTATATTTGAAAATATAGGGGTAATTTTAACGAAAAACATGTCCGTTTTAAAGCACTCCCCGCTCGTGTGTCCCAGAAGTTGTATTAAAAAACTTTGTAAAATAAAAATGTGCGCTATAACTTTGTCTACATTTTGTTTCAATATCACTTTTTCCCAAAATGAGAAACAGAAAATTTATTATTAAAAAACTCATTTCTTAGAGACACCCTGATTTAAAGCAGAAAAATGGCTCTATCATGGTCGAATGAACAGCTAGAAAAATGGTGTCTTGTACAAAGTAGCTTGAAACTATATCCCCAATAAACTTGCTCTTGACATCACCCTTCTATTGTATCTTGTTCAAAAGTTATTGACAGCGCCCCCCAAGCAGTAAAGTTTGGAACTACAAAATTATTTAAGTACAACTTTGTAGAAGACATTATGATTCGGAAACGTAACCCTAAGAAGTTATAAATTTCGCCGTAAAAAAACGCCTTTTCGATTACTGTGCCTCGGTTTTAATCTCCATAACGAATCTGGTTTGTTTTTTCACATTTTTTCACACTTGAATCTCACACTCGAACTAATATACTGCACCATCTCACGCACTCATAGAACAATGTAGTCAGCCTGTCAAACCACTGATTCCGCCGTCCAACATTTTTTGCAAAATCAAAGCGTTTAAATTTTTGCAAATAATTTGGCAACCAGAAAATCGATCAAACGAACTGTCAAAAAATCTATTGGTTAGTGGAGGTTATTGATCTTCGAGAGAATTATCGAGATATCCTATTTTTTCGCTGCCAGCAGAGTGTTTTATAGCTAATGGTGTAGCTAAATCGATGGATCGGAAAAGATCCTGACTGACGAAGCCAGCGTTCACAAGAATGGCGTCCTTTGTCTCTGGAACTCAGCAGTTTCTCTCGTATCCCGTTCCATCAATGGTTTAGGAAGTTGAAGTGGAGGCTTCTTGGAAGTAATCAGCGAAATCTTTGGTTGTTATAACTGGGTCCTGTTAATGATGATCAACTATAATCAGTGCCTCTTTCTCATTTCTGATATTTGATCCAAAGCTTTTCATTTGGGTTCTGTGGATTGTACTTTTTGCAGAAGTCGTTCCAATATCAGTATTTTTCTTGTCAGTACGTGCTTTGACTGTAACATTCACCTTGTCATATTCCTACTTTTCCATTGAATTGATAAGGCGGGTTTGGGATAGACGCTGGAGAATTTGAGTTTTTCACAATCGACCACACAGTTGATAACGTCATCGATTAATAACACTGTCTATTACTATCAAATCCTAACAAAACGACAGACAACCAATGTCTTGAAATATTAAATACTTTAAACGCACATTTTTTTTGATCTTCCCAATCTGTCTCGAAGAAACGCAGCCCAATCCCACCATCAATTTCCCGTCCACCCTCAACCCCCTCCGCTTGGCAGACAGCAGTTGGAATTTAATTTAAATTATTCAAAGCCAGCCTATGATGACTGTTTTTCATAGTACAAGGATTCGTGGTCTCTAACTAGTTCCCATTCCAGCTCGCCGTCGTAGCAGGCCAGCGTACAGCCGGTGTCGGCGCGTGCCTTTAATCCCATCAACGAGGGTGACAAGTCCAGCCCAGAGGAGGCTGCGGATGATTTATTTACAAACATTTTCGTTTTTCTTCCACTGACTGCTCGGAGGGAAAGATTCGAATCAATTACCTACCCATGGATCGCTTCCGACCGAGGGCCGGGGAAAATTGCTACACACAGAATAACAGTTTACAATTTTCAAATTAGAACGAAAAACATGTTGTTTCATGGCCTGCTGCATGGGTTGCGGTGGACGGGTTTTCTGCGGAAGTTGAGCAAACAAATTACCGGTTAGGAAAGTCCTTCCATATCCCGGATTAACTAGGGTTGACATTTGGCGTTTGGCTTCAATGGTGCAATGGTAAAATGGGGGAGAAGGGTTTTTTCACTGTCGGTTCGGTTCGGCAGAGCGTATGCAAATATTTGCAGATCATCTCTGATAACGTTCTGCGGAAAGACTTTGATGATAAAATTGTTACTAAATGAGGAATCAGGTCAGGGAGTGGTTATTTTTTTTCTTGAGGCGGAAAATGATTTTTACTCGAAATGAATTTGCCGGTCTCTGCTCTTTGTCAACGGGAGGGGTGGAGTTGGTGGGTTTTGCTTTTCTGTTCAGCGGAGTTATTTCTTTAATGAAAAATTCACATCAGCTTTGATCTTTTGGGGATGTTTTTTGTTCAACAAGTGACTGAGAGCCGAATGCCGTCGGATTGACCCTGTGGCTTTTGATCCTTCCGTCGGTACAGCTTCGATAAGACTGAGTAATTATTTACATTTATAGATTGAAAAATTGAGTTGGTGTTTGAGATGATTATTGATTTTCGACTGTCAACAGAGAAGGTTTTCTCACATCGAATCATTTCTCAAATAACTGAATTTCATTTCCTATGCGTCCCGGATCCATATGTCAAACCTCCCCAATGCACCCACCGGCACCGCAGCGGCAAAAGAGCTGTTTGTCATCGTGTACGCCATCCATTTTTCCGCTTGGGTTGAGCCGAAATCATAACAGACGAACCATAAAATCCTGGCCAGCCCAATACGAGATGAGAATGAAAAATTGAACGAAAGTCATTTTGGGGGTCCACGTTCGACAAACTTGTAAGCGATGTCGTGAAAGTGTGAAAGAATCGGGGAATGAATGGGCGAGCCATGTGTCAGCCGGAAAAAGTGTCAAAATCAAAATAGGCGATGATTTTTCATGTCATTGCCTCGCCGCGTCACCGCACACTTCGTCGTCGTTTGGAAACAATACTCTAATGAACGAATGGATGGAGCTTCGGTTCTAATGAAGCCGGAAGAAAAACAATCACTTTTTGTCCGCTGACGGTCTGTGCGCTCCGGGCCTAGCAAGGCAAATAGAGGCAGAGGATTCTCATTTGGGAAATTAGTGGCGCTACTTCCCGGTTTGGTACGGAGGCGAGATGAATGATAATCGAGTGAGTTGGCGAAATGTTGGACACTTTTTCCGATAATGGATTTTCATTTGGGCTTTGACAGGCACGCGCCGAAGCACTTTATTGCAGATTGGACATGTTGGCGATGGTTGAATCAATGATGAGATTCGAAACATTGTACAACCATGCATGGAATTCGAGGCAGTTAGTTGGAACCTTAAATAGTATTTCGTAAATCGTTGAAAATGAAAGCTATTGGATACGACTGTATGTACGTCTACAGGGTGCGGCAGAAAATAATGCAAAAATTTGTTCTAATTCTTTCAAATCCCATTTTCAACTATTTCAAGCAATAATATCAACATTTTCGAAAGCAGCAGAACGGAGTCCTCCGACATTGACTGTCATGGTTATTGCGTGTTATGGTTGACTTCAGGGTTTTCACACTAGGCTGTGATGTTTTGCACTGCTTTTGGACTGCTAGGAGGCCACAAATCCTTCGCCCAAAACTTCATGTTATCGTTCAACCATTGTTGGGTTCGATTGGACGTATGACACGGCGCTTCATCCTGCTGTAGGACAATGTTTTGGTCCTCGGAGAAGTTGGCACTTGGTCCTTTAAAATACCGATATACACTTACTATACACTATACGGTATTCATTTTAACACCAGCATCAATGAAAACAGGCGGCATTCCGCATTTAATACTGACTGAGGAAAAAGCGAAGCGTTTAAATCGTTCCAGCGTGATATCACAATTTTATTGGGAAATTTCAGAAGTCCAGATTATGAGGAAATTGTTGATGAATGGCTCAAAAATTATGAGAAAATCGATATAAATTAAAAATAATTTTTGTGTTATAAGTAATTTCATATTCCTCTATTTCACGGAACACAAGTGTGAACATGTCTTTGGAGATACATTTCCCGCAAAAATCTTGGTGATGAAAGCACGGCGAGAGTTTTGACCAACAGAAGATAATGGAATGTCGCAATCAAGGGTTTTGGGATGAAGCTATGATGGATGAATATTGTTGGTTTCTGATTCGAGAAACAATTTCGGAACATCGAAGACTGCTAACTTATTCGATTCTCAACCATTTTTAATAATATCCGAATAAGTTTTTTCTATATCCACTCGGTTTTCAATCCTGATGTGCCTCAATCAGATGAATTGGTAGAGAAAAGAATTTCCCACGAAAACTTTACATGCAATGTTTTGGTGCTTACAACGACACCTAGTAGTGTAACTCTAAAGCTGTTGTATTTCAGCAACATTTTTAAGTATTTTACAAAAATACTCATAACCTCGATAATTGTCAACCGATTTCATTCATTAAAGGCTCTGTTGTGCCCTGACCCGACTAACCTTCGATGTTGCAGTGGATTGGGTCTTCAGAGCTCCAACACTGAAAGTATGATGCACTGGCACGATCGGTTGCTGGCTGGGGTTGGCTTTCCACTGTGGCCCACAATAAAAACTCCGATTTTGGACCCGTTTAGCAATCACTACATTTATTTTAACTTATTCAAACAACACTACATTTATTTCGGCAAACATTTAATATATACTATACTACACTACATAAATTCTTGTGCAAACTACAAGGGCTATGGTCTGCCCGGTGACCTGTTCCATACTGTCTATTCTTCGCTAACAGAAACCCGCACTAGATCCAGAGAAGCTGATCTGCTGAGAGAGAAAGATGACGTCACGGATACCGACGGTTGATGGTCTAGCGAGCCCGGTCGACATTCTGATCGGTCGAGAGCGTACTCTCTTTAATGCTACTAGATCACTTTCACAAATTCAATTATCCTATTGCTATATTGTCCAGAGCGGTCTCTCATCCCCATCGGTGGCCAGTATACAATGGATAATGAAGAATTGCCCAGACGGATGATGGATGATGAACAATAGCCCAGACGTAAACAAACTGGCTAGCGGCGGTTGCTTGGACGACTATAGTAGTGGCTGGCTGCTGACCAGGGTTGTAGTCGCGCGGGGTCCCGCTTCCGAACAGGCTCATTTGCTTTGGTTTTTAATGGTATTCAAGATTCGATTAATGTGTTAATTTTTTAATCGTGTGAAACTGTTGAATCAAACGACATTTTTATGTAAAATTTGCAGAAAAATTAAAATAAAATAAAATAAACTTTTCAATAACTCAAAAATATTTTTTTAAATCAGGACATATTGTTTGAGTGAACAATAAAAAATTGATAAGGCTTCATTCCATTTGCATGATTAGTTCCCGAGTTATACAGAGGTTTATGTTTCATTTGTATGACACCCACCCTCCTTTCAAGAGGAGGAGTGGTCTTGAACTATCAAAGATAAATTTCTAGCCTCCAACAAACCTTTACATGACAAATTAGATTCCATTTGCTTGATTTGTTCTCGAGTTAAGCAAACAAATTTTTGTTTCATTTGTATTGGAGCCCATATAAACATTTCTTGCCTTCACATGCTAAGTTTGGTTCAATTCGCTTGATTTGTTCTCGAATTATACAGAAATTTGTGTTTCATATGTATGGGAGGATCCCTTTTGAGAAAGCAAAGGGGTCTCAAACTATCATAAAAACATTTCTTCCCTTCAAAACTCACCGCATGCCAAATAAGGTTCCATTTGCTTGATCAACTCTCGAGTTATACAGAAATTTGTGCATCATTTCTATGGGAGCCTCTCCTTTCAAAAAGAATAGGGGTCTTGATTCACCATAGAAACATTTCTTGCCTTCGAAAACATCCACCTGCAAAATTAGGTTCCATTTGCTTGATTAATTCTCGAGTTATGAAGAAATTTGTGTTTCATATGTATGAGAGTCTACTCTTTCGGGGGTAGGAGATTGTCTCAAACCACCATAGAAACATTTTTCGCCTACAAAAAACTTCCACATGCCGAGTTTGGTTACATTTGCTTGATAAATTCTCAAGTTATGTAAAAAGTTTTGTTTCACTTATATGGAGGCCCTCCCCCTCCCTTCCAGACGGCAAAGGAGTCTCAAACTACCATAGAAACATTCATTGCACCCACAAACTCACAAATGCAAAATATGGTTTCCTTTGCATGATTAGTTCTCGAGTTATACAGAAATTTGCAATTCATTTGTATTGGAGCTTCCCTCTTCCAGGTGAAGGAGGGGTCTCAAATCACCATAGCCACATATCTTGCCTTCAAAAACCTCATCATAGCATTCATTGGTTCCATTTGCTTAAATAGTTCTTGAGTTATGCAGAAATTTGCGTTTCATTCGACAGACAGACAGACAGACAGACAGACAGACAGACAGACAGACAGACAGACAGACAGACAGACAGACAGACAGACAGACAGACAGACAGACAGACAGAGAACTTTTTTCTTGGCTATTATTTCCTGCTAAATGAGTCAGAAGAGCAGAGAATCGAACAAAGCAGAACATCAAAAACCAACCACGATACCACCGTGAAGTTTGACTGCTGTGGCCATTAGGCCCTATGGTGGTTTTGATGGCAGCCAATAGATTTTACGAAGATTCTCAAGTGGTCATAACATCTTTCACTAGAGCATTTTCAATATCTTGATGGTCCAACTTTCACAATCGTCTATAGAGTGGGCCACTTTGTATACATTTCTGTCTTTAAAGATGCATACAGGTGAACAAAACAGTCTGGAATGTGAGGAATGCTGTATGGCTGGAATAAAACTAAAATTGATACTTGGATTTACATTTATTTCCTTTTTTCTTCTGACTCAGGGCAAGGCTTGTTTAGTTTCTGCCATGGATCCCCTGCGGTTGCCACAGTGTTGCATGCAGTAGTACCAAATCGTTGCAGAAGATCATTATTGTACTGCTCTTGATCTAGCCTTACTTCGCCATCCTCTCTGGTTACACGAATTCCAAGGACTTTGTTGGCCAGCCCCAAGTCCTTCATTTTAAACTTCTTGGTTAGCTGCTTCTTCAAATTCTCTTCCCAGCGCACGTTGTTCGAAAAAATTAGCATTTGTACATTTGAGACATTGTATCTTCATTTTTGTAGTACACACACATATCGAACTTGGACCGCTTTAATTCAGCTTGAAATTTGAAACTCTGCTGGTTTTTCTGAGCCCATACAAAGCCTTCCTCAGCTTAAAAACTTTTGTCGATGCCTGCTGATTCCAGAGCCCTTCAGGTTGTTCCATGAATATTGCCTCCTCTTCTAACTCTCCCTTCAGAAACGCCATCACCGCATCCATCTGCTGCATCTTCCGGTTCGTTCTAGCTGCTAGAGACAAGAGGAAGCAAACAGTGGCAAACCGAAGTACAGGGGCATAAGTCTCATTGTAGTCCACGCCTTTTACTTGAGAGAAACCGAGTTGATTTTAATCTCTTTGAGCTCGTCAGATCCCATGTGCAATTTTTCTGCAAGGTGTCATATTCCGATTGCATTGCTTTCTTCCACCGGTCACGGTTATAACTACAAATTGCCTCTGGAAAGGGAGTTGGTTCATCAAACACCAACTGATTGCCAGTATTAGGATCCTCGCAGTACGCCTTACCAACTTGCATTGGTTCTTTGTTTGTGGAGGGAGTGCAACGGGCTGTTGAACGGATTGCTGCTGTTGATTTACTTCCGCTTCCTCTCCATCGGCATCATCGTATTCAGTCTCACTACTGTCGTCATCGGCATTTTTGATTCTGTCCTGCTCCTCGGATGTTTTCTTGCTTTCTTAGTCTCGCTTCAAGTCTCGTTTGATATGCTGTATGATCACCTCAACAGGATCAACTTCTGAATTTGACTCCCCGAACTCAGGAACTCGATTAATCAAGCTTTCATCCAGGAATATGACGTATCGGCTTATAAAAATATTCTCTACCTTAGAACTGCATACTCGATATGCTTCCGAACTACTGTTGTATTCCATGAAAATTCCTGGTGCAGATTTTGCATTCCACTTCTGTCTCTTTTCTTTTGGTACCTTACCTTACCAATCAGACCAAGGTCGGCGTGGCCTTTGCTGCACACAAAAGTTGTTTCCATTGTAATCGGTCCATGGCTGTACCTCACCAGCCTCGCTGTCTGCGGAGAGTCCACAGGTCGCCTTCTACTTGATCGATCCACCCTGCTCGTTGCGCGTCTCTTCTTCTTGTACCCGTCGGTTCGTTCTCGAGAACCTCTTTAACGGGGCTGTCGTCCGACATTTTTATGACATGCCCAGCCCAACGTAGTCGACTGATTTAAGCGATGCGTACGATGGGAGGTTCTCCCAGCAACTGATGCAATTCGTGGTTCATTCGCGTTCTTCACGTTCCGTCTTCCATCTGCACTTCACTACAGGTCTAATTAATGTCTTGTAGATGGTCATGGTCAACTTTGTAGTTCGGTGAATTTTATTCGATCTTATCGCCAAAGTAGGCACAATTTTCAGCCATAATGCGCCTTTGTATTTCTCTGCTGGTGTCATTATTGGCGGTTACACATGAGCCCAAATACACGAATTCGTCTACTACTTCGATTTCATCATCGTCGATCTGAACTCGTGGTAGGAGGCTAACATTGTTTTCTCGTGAGCCTGTTCCCTGCATGTATTCTGTTTTCAACGCATTAATCACATGCCCAATCCTACCATCTTCAGCCTTAAGTCTGACGTACGTTTCCGCCATCGTCTC
>JASCZW010011720.1:0-31037 GCA_034211315.2 Aedes japonicus
GCAGTTTTAGATAATATCGATGAATTGAGTTGTTATGGACAGAAGAATAAATAGTTATATAGTGCTCCTAGAAACGCCAAAGCTAAAGTCTATATATTTCAGGCTTCTGCAAATTTAGCTCTGTTGGATGTTCAAATCAGTATTGCCTGATATTTACACTGAGCCTAATGAAGGTTTCAAACGTCACAGGGTGATGTATCAGATTTTATTTTACCTTTGTATAGTTCGTGTCTATTCCCGCCACTAAATCTAGAAGTTGCTTATTACTAAACTCAGTTTTACGAAAACTAAATACATTCGTTCTTCTTCCGCGACGCTGTTGTTTGCGCTACTATTTATTTACAGTTGTCCGCTGTGATTACATACATTTGAACAGTTATTTTTCAACAGTACACGTTTGGAACTACTAATAGGAAGACTGATATTTCCAATCGGGTATGTTAGTTCGATTCGGAGACGTAATTACAGTAAGAATACAAATTGCCACTTCCCACAGGATGCAGTGATTACGAGGAATATTTTCAAGGCTGATTATTAACACAGATGTTGCCAAGTCGGTTATATCAGAGATAGCACCGTGAGGTTAACATAGAACCACGTTATGGTTAATGGTAAAATCTAATTAATATACCATAACACATATATTGGTTAATATTAACAGCCATCTGTATGTGAATATAAATGCGGTTGTATAATCGATTATGCCTTTTCACTTGTAAATTCCCTTCCAATTGTTTTGAAGTCTCGGTTTTTTATCATTTGATGCCCATGGCGTAGGCAAGGCTCCACTTCGTCAATAAATGATAACATTGTATCGTAATTCCCACCACTGCAGCGTTGCCAACCAGGAGAATAACAACATGGCCATTTGAAATGTACGTATCTAAATTTTGTTACTGCGTGCAGCAACCGAGATGAACGTTCTGTCTCCGTACTCTTAGAAAATACGCATGTTTGTTAGAATTTAATTTTAGAATATCTAGATGTATGTCATGTATGCTAGTTAAATGTACGAGTTTCAGCAGAATAACAGCAAAATATAAGCGGATGAGAAAAGGACACGCGTAACGAAAATAACTAAGTAAATTATAGAAGGTACAAAACGATAAGTGAAACTCATTTTGGTAAATGAGTCTCAAATGAAGACAGAAATGATTGGCCCCAGCATCAATGGGTTTGCTTCGTTTCCATACATTACGAAAAATGTTACTAATTTGTGCCAGTACCTAAGAAAGGGACGGGCTTCAGTCAAACAGATTACCAGCAGCAAAATTCGTTTTCAGCTGAAGGGCGTATTACAGCGGTAATAAATTATATGAAATCCCGTTGAAATAAAAGAAGAAGAAGGATTTGAATTAATTTTACGATCGATTTTGAGGACCTTCGGTGTGATGCATCCATACTAAAGTCAACATGCAGTTTACTGTACAAAGAAGGTCAAATGGTAGTTCACTATATATTATGACTAACAAATAGCATGTGATTTTGTTTTAGTGATACAATAGGACAGCCATTGAATGAATGTTGAGTCATAAATAGATCAAAACTTAATATTTTACAGTTTTCAGCTATTCAAATTTTGAAATATAACTCAGCCACAGCATGAGAAAAATTACATTTAATTTTGCATTGGGGCAGACTTTAGTACTGGCTTGATAACGAGATAAAAAACCAAAGATTGCATCAGAAGTTAGTGTCAAGACTATTAGATGTTTTGAAAATACCCTCTCGAATATCTTACCAGGACCTAATGCAAATGATTCAGGTGAAGTTGATATGCTGCATGATACGCTGACCAGAACAACAGCTGCATTGATCGAATTGGTATGAAGAAAGAATGCCCAAATACAAATGCAGAAGTTTGTTCAAAAATATATCACAACTGAGTAGTTCTCCAAAAGTCGAATCAAGTATTTTGATGAATGATTGATGATCATTTAACATCAGCATTCTTCCGCACCTTTGTTACTGAAGGAGAGATGATGTGCTCGATGATAACAGATATAATTCAACGAAATAATGGAAAATACTTTCTTTAATAGTTTATTACTTTGTCAGAAGAGCTCCATATTTAATATAACGTTTTGTGAAACAGCAAAATAATAATAATGAATAAAAATGTTTCTGCATACCATCCACTGAAGAAGACCTCCATTGTTTATATTGAACTGAATCACTTTACCAGATATAGTTACAGACCAGATCCAATATATCCTTGATGAAGATCAATGAAAATAGCGTGAATCCGATGCCACCAACCTTCAAAAAGATTGTTTATTTCATCAATTAAGAAATATCTGACAGAGACTACCTTCATATTTATTCTATTAGCATGCATTATAATGAAGAAAATTTCAGCTGGTAAATGATCAGCTGTCAGTTATTGACATCAGCGTTATTTCAGATATCGCCATTTTAAGACTTCATTCACAGAATCAAGAGCTGACGATATCTGATGTTTGAATACTTCAGTCATAATACACCAGCAGCAAGGCAGCATTATTAATGAAGAGACGCAAAAAGTTTTCGAAGACGTTACTTCAACTGATTAGAAGAAAAACGTTGAAGGAAATGAGATCAAGTGAAATTCACAGCGACTTTGAAGAACTCTTAGCTGAAGGTGAAGAATTTAAACTTTATATTCTTTAGCTGAAGAGCGCTTCGAACAGTTTGTACTGTTTTTCGACAGTTTTGTATTGTTCAACATACCTGTCTGACGGTATCGTTATCTTAACACAGTTTTATAGATATGTGCCCCTGTTAATTGTCAAAAGCGACCGTTCATTTTTATTCAGTTCAGGATCAACCAATGACTACAGTCTTGCTGATATCATAATGTCTTGATCACAACAAACGAATTAGTTAGCATTGTTTTCAGAAGAATACTGTAATGAATGTTCACTTTTAAATATTATATAGACTTTAGACATCTTACTGCAGCGCTTCCACGATTGTTTGATTTTGACTGATTGACTGTTGTTACTTTACCAGGTGGAGTGTGGTCTTAACGGCTGAGCTGGTATCTGTGTGTTCTGTTCAACGAAGACGCCTGGTGTTTCTTCATGCCAGTAACTTACTATCTTCCTTCTGTTAGCAGTTGCTGGAGTCCCGGAACAGATTCACATTCGATATAGTGCAAACTTAGGTGGCTGAGTCATCTTCTGATGTCATTGATTATCATGGAAAATATACCGACTTTGTTGTCAAATGAATGGTGCACCAATAACGATTACATTCGAAATCAAATTTACATACGTTACTTTATCAAGACAACGTATCGAGGACCACTGATTCTTCAACTGCACCACTGATTAATCCACTGTTTCCAGACTTCATTTGATTATTCCACATATAAATAAAATGTTGATTTTACTTTGTATATGATACATAAAACATGATTAACTGATGCTGAAACAATAGGCACGATATCAATCAGAAACCACCATTTCAGTTGAATGATGATTCAATTTGAATGATTTGACAATGTCACAAATCCACATCAAGACAGCAGCGAGTTCAAAGCAAATGACTAAATGGAGTTCGAGGAACTTGAAATACCATTTTCACTGGCAATATAAGGCACCAACGGATATTCAACGATAGATCAATCAATTAAAACTTCACCAACTCCAGTTTTCGAATCTTGAAAATCATTACGGAGATCATTCTGTCTGAACATTTGCACCAGTGTTTCTGATTTCCGTCGCCACGACGACAAAAGAGGAATTGTCGCGTTCATGACGGAAGCCACATTTGATCCAATTGTTGTCTTGATTAACGTGTTTTGCGGTTTTCATCTGATTGTTGCTTCTTCATTTTACGAGCCGCAAAGTTTAGGACATCGATATAATTTCAACTCCATAAAGATAACGGTGAAATAATAACATCAGCGCCGTAAATATCGTCATTTGATATACACTAATTTCAGAGATTAATGCAAAATATAAGAGACTTTGACAAATGCAGCTTTGTATAGCATTACCATTCTCATTATCTAAAATCATGATTGTTTTGTATATTATTTTCGATGACGAGAAAGGTATGTGAATGAAGCCTGATCGGTAAAAGGCAGCTTCGAAAACGATGGAGAGAATTTTTCGAGTGCACTTACATTGTTTAATGAATTGTACCATGAAAGATTCAGTCGATCGACAATTAATTGTTTGTTTTGAACAATATACAATTGATTCTTCACGAACGAAGAAAATGACTGAACAATGAACGATCGTACAATGACGAGAGACGAATGAAGACAATGATCTACGTGGAAGGCTGTTCAGAGGAGTGAATATTTCAGGTCGCATATTTGGAAAACAGGAACCGGATCACGATAGATCGCGGCGAAGACTACGACTGGCGAAGACATCAGGACGATCAGGAACGAGAAAATCACTGGTGCCATAAGCCGGCGTTGGCGCTATATCTGCAGCCGATATTGCGAATACGTATGTTCAGCTGGCGACGGCAGCCATGAAGCAAATGGTGAAAGCACCACGACGGCGCGAGAAATAGAGCAACACGCAGAGCCCGCTGTGGTCACCAGGAATCAGCTGCGCCTGGCAGTTTGAAGGATAACTTCAGATGAGAAGCAATGGGATCGACCATCGGGACATATGTTCAGCGTGGTTGCACCACAATTGTTCCTTGATCCCGAATAAAACGCAAAGAAGATGGAGAAGAAAAAATTATACATGTGGAGCATTGCTGTTCAACGGTAATGATTCAAACGACAGATTAATGTTTATATACAGATGATGATACTAGTACCTGGAGAGTTTCTGTTAAAGCTGATTCAGGCCATAATTGATTGCCAGATAATGAACTGAAGGATGCCCAGCAAAAACGCGACAGTTTCGTGACAGCCCATGAAACTTTAATGACACCCAAATCATCGACTGAAATCATCAGAACTACAATAATTTCGATCATGTTGATAAAGTAGAGGTACAAATGCAAATTTTCAGTTCGAGTCAAGGCAAGAACGATAACTGATCCAAAACCATTAATATTAGAGCCACCGCGAAACATCAGGTGCCAGTATCGCCATAATATTGCACTGTCATTTTACCTTTAGCGAAGAGATTACGAGCATATACCGATGTTTGTTCAATGAAACAGCTTTAACAGGGAACAACCGATAACATGCCATATAGGGATAGTTTTCTTGAAGGCGACGATCCATGCGTGTTCTTTGAGTACCATATAAAATGCTGCAGGGGAAGAGAAAACAATGGGCGCATATTGATGATGTCTTTATTGTTTCAGCACAGCAGATCGAGCTGAAAGAAGAATGAGGTTTATCGATGATCTGTTATACATTGATGACCTGGCATAACGTGTTAGCTGATATTAAATATAACGACGTGACATTTTGACAAATAGTAATTGTACTTAAGATTCTGATTCTTCAGAAATTTTGTTGTATTATATTGCGTTGACCATTTAGACATTTCAGCCTGAAATTAAGGAAATTCAATTAAAAATAATTTATAACATTATCTATATTTTTTTCGATGGTGCCTTGAGAAACGTGGTGTCTCAGAATCAGAGAATGTGAAAAATCAGATCATCAGAAGAGGTTCCTGGAATGAAGAAGAAGAGGAAGTCTTATTATCGAGAGTTCAGAGTAAATGGCTGAAGTAGTTCAGTTCTGGCTGGGCATGAAGATAAAATGATTAGCAGTCAATAGTTTCAAGAGAAGTTGGTGGAGCAGCTGTTTTGCACTGTTAAATCACGTCAGTAATAATTACCACATTTTTATTTATTCGTTGCTGCGTTGTACTAGCAAAAGAGATCAAAGATCATTTATATCAATGTTTTTAGAAGAAGGACCTTCAAAAGAGATCATATTCAGACTTTAGATTTCAGGATCCGAAGAGGCCACATAGTTAACACTAAATATTAATTGAAATTAATGACGCAGAGCGTTATCATTGAAGGTCATAACATCAATGACGTTTTCAATAATTTTGAGAATGAACATCTGAACATTTTTCAGAATGAAAGACGATTGGTAAATATTTAGAAAATACGATCATCAGAATAATTATATTTTTAGATTGAATATATGATGACCGGTGAATATTTTGTCGGATCCAAAAATACAAATTTTTCTTCAGGATCGTCAATGAAACTTTTGACCGCGTTCATTCCAGCCGTAAAGTGTTTGTTGCTTCCTGGTATCGTGTCATTCTGGATTATTTTAATCGTTGTTTTAATTCTCTGAAGAAATGTTGGACGGTGAGTTTCTCAGAATTGTTGAAAACAGTCGTTGAATTGTTGTGACACCAAATGAATGACATCCCTTGCGGGGATATCGTTGAATTTTAACGGAACAATACGTCCTCGATCAGCTGCTCTATTAGCAGCCTCATTTCCAAGAATCCCTGAATGTCCGGGGATCCTACAGATTGTGATGTCTTTTTGAAGGGTCCCTTCTTCAAAACGTTGAATAAATGGATCTTTGGAATCTCTTTTTGCTAAAGCCGCGACACAGCTGGCAGAATCAGTAAAAATAACAGTAGGTATTTTTGACGCACGTTGAACAGCGGTTGCAAGAGCGGCTGCTTCCACCGAAAAAGCACTGCACTGAACTGGTAAGCTGCCTTCGATGACCTCTTCGTACCCAACGAACTGTAGGCCTACTTCGTTGTTTGCTCTGGAACTATAAGTGTGGAGCTGCACATGTTGCTTATATTTCAATTCCAGGACATCACGCCAGGTGAGCTTAGTTTTTTCACGTTTTCCTACGTTCCTACGTTTTCCCACGTTTTATAAGGCCTGTGCTCGAAAAAATGCACCAGACAAAAATGTTCGCCAAAAATTTATTTTGATTCGGGTTTTCTTGAAATTTTCAGGAAATGAAGTAATACAAATGGATTATGTTTTGGCATAATTATTTTATTAAATTTCCTGAAAAAAGATCAGATATTTAAAATTACAGTACTGGCAGAAACAAAGTGCTCACGTTGGTTTATGTTTATTTTCTCAATACAACTTTTTGATTTGCAGCGATTCAGTGGTAACATATTGGGTCAAAATGAATGACTTCAATTCTTCTTTCGAAATGATGTAACTTTATTAACAAAACAATAAGGGAACGTCCATTAATTACGTCACGCCAAAATTGACTTTTTATAGCCCCCCTTGCAACGTTTTTTGTATGGACCTTCAAATTTTTTTGTATGGATCGTCACGTTTCTCAAAACCCCTCCCCCTACTGCGTGACGTAATTAATGGACATTCCCTAAACAAAACAACTTTTTAATTCAGTGGCAAAAATAAAGTGCTCATCCGTGATATGTTTACTTCAGAACCAAGAACATTGAATTTAATATTTCGTGTGACTTCTTTTAGCTTTGATGACTGCTTGAAGACGTCGAGGCATGCTTTCAACTAGGTTTTTCAGATGGTTCTCGTCGATTCTTTGCCAGGCGCACTCGAGGGCTTCGAAGAGTTTTTTTTTTGTTTGTTACCTCTCCTTTGTCAACTTGCTGATCGAGAATTGACCATAGATTTTCAATTGGGTTCAAGTCTGGTGATTGCGGTGGCCATTCAAGAAGTTTTATGCGACATCCACGGAAAAACGTCATGGTTTTACGGTCAGTGCTTCGGATCATTATCTTGTTGAAAGATAAAGTTGTCTTCCAGTCCAACTTTCAACAAAGACTCCTCCAAGTTTTCATTAATAATGTCTATGTACCTATCAGCCGTCATTATACCATCGATTTGAGTCAAATTACCAGTTCCAGACCAAGCAAAACATCCCCACACCATTATGCTTTCTCCTCCATGTTTTACGGTTTTTTGCACATTCCGGTCCAAAAGTCGTTCGCCAGGTTTAACCCACACTTTAGAACGCCCTTTCATTCCAAATACAGATAGATCCAACTTGCTCTCATCAGACCATCTTCAAAACTTGTTTCCAGAACGCAACTGGTTTCTCGGCGTATTTTTTAGCGAACTCTAGCCGTTTAACTCTATTTCTCTTTTAAATCAATGGGCGACGTACTGCCAATTTGCTCCTTAAACCTGCATCCTGAAGCCTGGAGCGCACAATGCGTTCTGAAATACTCAGCTGCAGATTTTCCTTTATCACTCGGCTCTTAACTGTTGGATTTTTCCTGGTTTCACGAATAATTCTGGTGTCTTCACGCGGAGTCGTGAGTCGCTTCCGCCCGCGTCCATGTCTATCAGCTACTGATCCGGTTTCCTGAAACTTTTTCCAAACTATGCGAACACCAGAATAACTCACTCCATATCTGACGGCAATTTTACGCATAGATATTTGCTGTTGACAGTCCCTCACAATTAATTTTCGTACGGATAGGTTAATTTGTTTCGAATCCATTTTTAACATTCAAACGAAATCCGAACCGGCGCGAACAGAACCAAAACAAACAGTGCTCGACACCTTCTGATAGGCTGAATGTGCTGTGACAGTTTGGTAGGCAATGCCATGCAAGATGCACTCAAGAAAATTATATGTCGGTTTTGAGCACTTTTTTTTCTGCCAGTCGGAAAAGCATTCACATGCATATGATACATCAGAAAATAAGCTATACAAACTTAATCATGATTTTGAATAAACAGAATGATAATGCTATACAAAAGCTGCATTTTTGTCGAATATACTTTATATTTTTGCATCAATACAAAATTGGTATAATAATGGCAATCATTTTTTAGCTGGTGAGCACTTTATTTCTGCCAGTGCTGTACCATGGAGTTGAAATTATATCAAGTATTCCTAAGCTTTTTGAAGCTATTGTAAATGAAAATATAACCCGTCAGGTGAAAAACCGCAAAACTTGCAATCAATATAACTTCTTTAAAAATAGGTCAATAGCAACCAATCTACTTGAACTTGTTAATTTCTCTTTTGTGTCAATGGGCAGAGGCAACGTCGTGGAAACTACCAATTTCAATAATTTATTGACAGAGTAGATATCCATGTTGATTTTAAAGATTCAAAAGGCTAGGATTTGAAACGAAGTTTCTTAAATTAGTTAAATCTTATCTGACACAGACTGTCCGGTTTAAGGGACACCTTTGTTACCCAGTGAAAGTGACATTTCGGATTCCTCAAGGCTTCCATTTAAGTCCTTTGCTTTTCATTTCTTTTATACATGTTAGAGTATTGATTTATGACGATGACGATGGAAATAAATTCAAAATTAGATCTTCATCAATTTCAGCAAGAAATGAACGTTTTCTACAATTGGTGTATCGAATGCCTTCTTGACCTTAACGTGAAGGAATTTAATATGTATTTCTTGTATCATATACAAGAAACAAAATCAACGAACTTTTTCAGCTGCACTCTTGGACCGCAATCTAGTAAGAGATGTAAACAGATAAGAGATTAATGAGTGATTATGAATTAAAAAAAATCATTGATCCCTACAATACGATTGTCAATAAAGCCAACAGCATGCTAAGTTTTACGAATTTTAGTGTACAGTGATTAACAATTTTTTTTTAAATTTGTTTATTTTCCGTCGGCCTATTTTCTCACATGGTGACAATCGCCGACGTCAGGAAGACGACTCCGCCACCTGGGCCCTACCTATCGACTCATGAATATGAGCCGGGACCAACGGCTTTACTTCCTTTCCGAAGGAAGACGTGACCAGATTTTTTCGCCTCAGAAAAACCACCGACGTCGACTGGGATTGAACTTAGACCCACTGGGGTGCCACAAGTAGCAGTCACGATTACCACTACACCACCGACGGCTGGCATTGATTAACCAATTAAATAAGCAAATAAACAAGAGGAGAAGCAACCACCGGGCGGTCAATGTCCTAAAATCTATACGTAATGTTCTCGTTTAAAAGAAAAGTGAACGAATTGACTGCAAATATTCGCTCTATGAAACCAACTGCTGCTTCGGACTGAGGTTTGAATTTCGTGGATCAAATTGCGATATGAATATGAAAATAGAGTTTGCTGAATAAAATTGGGACGATCATAAGACTGAATAAAATTGAGGCGATTAAAAGCGGTAGAATTTAACTATGGAGACACATCTGTAAACATTACATTTAGGTCAACGATACGAATGGAATGAAATTTGGACAACCCACAAAGCATTAAAAAAAACAGTACAAACTTGTTCAGAGCATTCTTCAACAAAAGACCTATAAGAAGGTTTAAGATAATGCTCACCATTCAAACTAAAGAGTTGCTAAAGAGTTCATTTCATTGGAATTTCACTTGATCTCATTTCACTAACCGTTGCATATTCTCGTCAGTTAGCAGCCAGCGATAGCTAAGAAAAACTTCCGGCTCTCTCTTTATTCATCTCATTACTTGCACCACTTACTTGAACCACTTGCAAACATGGCTCTGAAATTATTCCAAAGCGTAGATATCGTCAACTATGCAAGTTTATGGCAAATGGAGATCTTAAAAATGGCGAGCGCCACAGAAACTACAACACTGGTGTCTAATAACTGAGCTTAAAACGATCATTGCAGCAAAGTTTTCTTCATTGTAAAATGCACGACCGCTTAATGAGATACAAATATGATTGAAGATGATATATGTGAATGTTTGTAATTTGATGCAAAATATGCAACAATATTTTTTGAAGATTGATTGTTTAACGTGGGATTCTGCACTCATTTTAAATTGGGACTATTTTAAATAAGGATATGTGTTGGATCCCTAGGTGTATGCGCCTATATACCAAATTTAAAAAGCAGATTTCAGATTCCGCCATAACAATGGAGGATCCGTATGCTTTCGGTAGATAGGTATGCAGAAGCCGTTTTTGATACATTATTACATTATTTTTTGTAATTTTCACCGTTGATTGTGCGCGTTGTGAAATATGGAGAACTCTCCAAGCCACAGGAGCAAATGGCTTGTTAAAGGAAAAGTGTTTTTTTAAATGTTTCGATTTGGATATATCTGACATCATCAGGCACATGTGTCCTCTGCTGAGCGTTGAAAAATTGCAGAACCGGAAGAGTACTGGTATTCAATTGATATCTCGTCGTCCATCAAAATGCACCGGTTCGGCTTTTGGAAGAGAACTTCATCCAAGTTCCGTGACCTATTTTTGAATAAACTTTCTGTGAGTTTGTCATTTTGGGTGCTTTCTTCCTTTAGGTTCTGATATTGTTACGCTTTTTGACATTCTGCACAGTTCCAACGCTAATAAACACGCTGTCAGCTTCTTTTCTGGTCATTTTTTGCGTCCAGATTTTGTTAAATCGTCAAGAGAACACATTTTTCCAAGCATCTTAACAGTCTTGAGCACTGTAGCTTTAGTGCAATCACGGTTTTTGTCAATTATCGAAACCGGAACATTTCGGAATACCATTTGTGCAGAATTAATCTGAAATTTTTTTTCCCCATTTTTAACGTAGGTTATCATTTCAGAATTTGGACAAACAAGAGCGTTAGGCTAAAGTGTAAGGTTTTTGAATATTTGTAACTCTCGTTTGACTGAACAAAATGACTTTTTTCATACACCATTCCACCATAAAAACTTACAAAATGTTTGCATTACAATTTTAATTAAGTGCTATTAGTATAAGTAGTTCACATTTGACCTTCTTTTGCTCCCAAACAAAACTTCATATGAACAGCTTGAAAATATGGTTATCCCTTTCCGGGTCCTCAAAATCGGGTAGCAAATTGTTCAAATTATCTTCTTCTTTTTATTTCAACAGGTTTCATACCATGTTTATTACCACTATAGCCACACCCCTCAGCTGAAAAATAATTTTGCTTTGTTGCCGGTGTCTGATTTCATAACTGAAGCCCGTCCCTTTCTTCAAATTTTTGCTTCGTGTAACATTTTCGTGGCTGTGGTATGGAAGACAAAGCAAAACCGGGTAGGTGCTGGGTTGTCGGTTTCTGGTCTTCATTTTAGGGACTCATTTACCAAAAAATGAGTTTCACTTATCGTTTTGTACGGCTACATAGTTACTTAGTTTATTTAATCTCGTTACACTGTCCTTTCTCATCCATATATTTTGCTGTTGTTCTGTAAACTCATTACGATTTAACTAACATACATGACATACATACAAGATATTCAATTAAAATTAAATTCTAACAAACATGCATGTTCATACTTTCACAAGAACACGGAGAACAGACGTTCATCTTCGGTTTGCTACTTGTGTAAAAATTTAAACCGACATTTCAAATGTATGTTGTTATTCTCCTGGTTGGCGGCGCTGCAGTGGTGCGATAACTGTCGTGTAAATGTTTATCATTTGATGACAGTGGACCTTGCATAGACCACCTCATGGGCATCAAATGATAAAAACGGGTCTTTTCAGGACTCCAAAACAGTTGGAAAGAGTTGGGGTTGAAGAATTAATCGATTATACAACCACATTTATATTCACATACAGAAATTAAAACATTTCAATATTAACCAACTATATGTGTTATGGTATGTATTAATTAGATTTTACCATTATTACTATACACCAACGTGGTTCTATGTTAACCTCACGGTTATATCTCTGATATAACCGACCCAACAGCATCCCTACTGTTGTTGTAAATCAGCCAAATATTCCTCGTATTGCCGGTGATAAAATCACCATCACACATTGGGAGTGGCTTGAACAGCATTCTTACTGTTGGTCAAAACCCGTCCGAATCAGTTCTTATACTTGATTAAAAAAATATCCAGTCTTCCCTATGGAAAAACACTATTAGTGAGTGGTTCAAAAACATTATTACTGTTGGTAAATAACTGTTCAAATGTATGTAATCACAGCGAGTTTCGGCTCACTGCAACGTAGAAATAAATAAACAAAGCGCAAGCAAGCAGATAAAACGGAAGAAGGAACGAATAACGAACAGTTTTCGTAAAAAACTGAGTTTGAGTAATAAGCAACTTGTGCCTAGACAGTGGCAGGAATGGACACACAGGCTTATACAAAGGTAAAATAAAAATCTAGTGAATGCAAATCGAAACCTGTCACCTGTCATGACGTTTGAAGCCTTCATTGAAACTCAGGCAAATATCCAGAACTATATGCGGTTGGACATCCAACAAATTATTCACGTTGCAAAAATAAATATATAGACTTTAACTTTTGGCGTTTCTAGAATTTTCTCTGTTTTATTTTATTCTTCTCAATCCGCTTAACTCAATTCATCGATATTATCTAAAACTGCACTTCTGTGCTGTTTAAGACGTAGCTGATTCCCGGGAACTTCTGATTCAGTTGTCAGAATTATTAAGTTCAACAAGTTAGTCAGAATTATTAAGTTCAACAAATTAAAAGGAACGCACTTCTGGATAAACCACTTTGAACAAAAGAATTTGACTTCCAATGAAAACCCCCATACCATCGTCCAGCAGCTTTTAATGTTTACTCCATCAAGAAAAAAGGGGGAAAATTTTGATCTCTGAAAAGTGGTCGTTACATGATTGATCGCCAATAAAATGTATGTATGTATGTATGGTAGCCACCATCCCCTCTAGCCCTTGGCTTGGATGCAGCTCCACTTAACAGCAAGATCAAATTGGGCCACCGATCTGAATTCGCACTATCGCTGTATGAAGGGCCAAAAACGGAGGGGTGGACCCGTAAGCAGAGACACTTACACGAAATCCACGGGAAATTAAGAATCTCCTTCCAACGATATGATCCAACAAATCGAATAACACAATTCGCAATACTCATTAAGCTTTCTACAGGATGGCTTGTTAAGAAGGGCGCGTCACTCTCCCTGAAACTGTTGGAGTAGAACTCGCAGCACCACACTCGAATCGGTAGGATAAGAAATGATACTGTTTGTTCCCTCCTAGACTCAGGCAGTCAATCAAACCATCGTCCAGTTTCAGCTTGAATGATACCCTGGTGCTTCCTCCCAACCCAGTATTTATTATATTTATATAAATATAGATGTATGTATGTATGTATGGTAGCCACCATCCCCTCTAGCCCTTGGTTTGGATGCAGCTCCACTTAACAGCAAGATCAAATTGGGCCACCGATCTGAATTCGCACTATCGCTGTATGAAGGGCCAAAAACGGAGGGGTGGACCCGTAAGCAGAGACACTTACACGAAATCCACGGGAAATTAAGAATCTCCTTCCAACGATATGATCCAACAAATCGAATAACACAATTCGCAATACACATTAAGCTTTCTACAGGATGGCTTGTTAAGAAGGGCGCGTCACTCTCCCTGAAACTGTTGGAGTAGAACTCGCAGCACAACACTCGAATCGGTAGGATAAGAAATGATACTGTTTGTTCCTCCTAGACTCAGGCAGTCAATCAAACCATCGTCCAGTTTCAGCTTGAATGATACCCTGGTGCTCCTCCCAACCCAGTATTTATTATATTTATATAAATATAGATGTAATGTAATAATAATATGTTATATACGATTATATAGTAGAGCAAAAATTATATAAGGATATTTAGTTAAATTATGTAATAGTTGGAGTTCACGAGCCTATGATAACCATGTTAAACTAAATTAATTAACCTGCTGAAATAATAATATTAAGGCAGTAATAATAATATGCAGCTTCGTACCACTTTGTATCACTGATGGGTGACTGCATCTCTGGAATGTGAAGGTCATCTTGTTATTCATTGAGGTATAAATATCAATAAAGCATTCAATTGTATATAAAACCATAATATTATATTATTACGTATTTAATCATGACATATAGATATATAACCTTCTGGAATGAAGAGCATTTATTAATTTTGATTATTATTTGATATAATGTAATAAAATAATTATACCGGCTGGATCACCAAACTGAAGCAATTAAAATTTTATTAATTATTTTATTACTTCTTCCATAATATTATATTTATGATATGCAATTAATAATGATGAACAGCTGTGTTCCTCTGAACCGCTCAAATAGTAGTTGATGATCGTGTACTGAAATGTTAAGGTCATATTACGCCATTTAATGGAAAATATAATGAAGGAATTAAAGTTGAGTGGTCGAGAGAGTCGTCAACATTTCTATTAATGAAAATATGCTAGAGCTTGTAAAAACATGCATCATATAATAACACATACTAGTATCTACACATCTATATATACATCCATTGCTACTTTCGAGAAGGCCACTCCGACGGTGCTAGATACAGCTGAAAATTGATCCCCATTCTTACTGCTGCTTCTACCAGAAGATGATCATCCTATAACCGCAAGACCTCCTCTCCTAAACTGTATGGTACCTGAGAGAAATTTACCTTTCTGGCGTAATACATGTAATGAAATATACAGAATTAGGCTATGAATAAACAATGTCCTATAAGATAAAATATATAGTGAGGGTATATTGTAATATGAATTGAAAATTACATGTGTGCCGACTGCTGTTTTGTTGCAATTGTAGACAAACTTGCGCATCCATTATGAACCAGAAAATTTAGGCAATGTATGACCGCCATGAAAAAAAAAAAGAATTTTAAATTTTAAATTATTTTGTAATACCTGACGACCTGGAAGACCTGAAAGATATGAGAATGGAAAATTATGATATGATGTACCGGTCGCACCCCCTCACTTCGCTATTGTCGGATTGACAACATTGCCCAGGCTACGCCAACCAGCGTCTCCATGTTTCAGCTGGCAGTCTTTTGTGATCATATGACTCGTGGAGGCGTGAGGTAGGAACTTGTGAGGACCAGAGGTCGGTCGCACCCTCCTGCCAAGTTGTCAACTCACCATTTGAAGCCCGTTTGCTTCTTGTGGAAAAATCGCCAAAAAAAAAAAAGCGGCGATTGTGCCATCTACCGAGTGAAACGTTCCCTTCTTGTTGGGTTATGTCCACGGAAACCGGGTTGCGGACGATTGCGGTCTGCAATGCACTGCAAAAATGGTGAAATCTATTAAAGAGTAAGTGAAGCGAAATTCAGTCAGGTCAATCCAAAAACTGACTAAAGATGCGAAGATCTCGAGATCCTTCATGCAGCTATTGGTCGACTTAAAATCACCATCCAGGGTGAGGAGCCATTTGATAACAAGACGAATCAGAGCACTGCGGCTTGGGCGCTGTCCCAGTTGAAAAAAAAGCAACTGATCAACGTGTATTCAGATGGGAAACTTTTCCCAGTGGATCCAGTATCCAATCCCCTAACGGATAGGAAGACTGAGGATGTTCCAGAGAATGAAAATTTAAGTTATCCACCAAGCATCCCACTGGAATCATGGTATTTGGAGCGGTTGCGTCCCATGGGTTGAAGATGCCTCTTGTTTTCATAAAAGCAGCTGTAAAAGTGAACACTGAAGTAACATCAACTGATTCCGAGGATTAAAGCAATTTAGAACATATAATTTTTGGCGAATGATATTTGACCACCAAGCAGACCAGTTTTGAATTCCATCGACTATTCAATATGTGCGTATGTTGAAAGGAAGTGCTGTGTATCTGTAGAAACTTTCCTTAGCAGTCCCGTACTAAAACTCGCAGTTTGTAGGGATCAGCTTTAGGTGTAAATTAATTATATTTCAGTTTCACGGGGAATGTTATTTACAAATCTACGCAAGCAAATCTAGTTTCTTGCTAAAAGAATTCCTGTACCGCAGGCGGATCGGGTAAGTAGTTGTAACCTGATATATAAGACAAATCTATATTATTTTATTCTCCTACGCAATAGCAGTCTACTTACAATTAACGTACGAGAGAATTCTCTCCTGATTTCCAATAATAATCTCGCTAATAATGAATAATTTCGAATAACTTTTACTTTCCAACAATTGTTTCAAGCCGACATTAAATTCGCTTCACAATGTCTTATTACCTATGATTGGTTTTGTTTTGATTCCCTGACATTTCGCAACCCACTAACGGCCACCGTATATGACCTGTGGTAACTGGAGCATATCACCAGCAAACGGTTACTCGTCGTCACAGTATCATTTCAAGCATGTGTCGATTCTTTGAAAGCTTCCATCACCAAAGGCGTGGGCTTCAATGTCAGAGGACTATGTTATGAAGGTGTGCTCTCGATTTCGCAACTCCCTGGAGAGAGAGTAGTTGAGATTGAAGGAGGACATACCCTAGCAAAGAAAAATAACAAGCTGATATCATGTAAGTAACAAGTTCTGTTATCCCAGTTATTGTTTTGATTTCCGCTGTTATCGCATAACAAATTTAGTTATCACCATTGGCAAATTTTGTTATCATATGTTATCATTTTGAACACACTATATTTTTTGAACGTTATAAGTTGAATTGTAAAACTATACATATTTCCAGCATATTTGAACAAGAAATTTTGATTTTAATCAAAATATTTTTTTCAGTTATTAGCATGAGACTTTGATTTCAAATTGATAACATAATTTGATACTATTTCGATAAATTTGTTCATAATACAGGGTTTATTATCAAGTTGTTCGCAGTGATAACAAAATAAGTAGTTATTATGATATTCAACGAGTATTTTTTGACGTAGACTACGTCTTACGGCAAGGGTAGGGTGTCAATTGAAAATCTAAAATATTGCGACCGTCACGAAAAACCGTACGTTTTGTACGCGAATAACTCAAATAATTCACGATAGATTTACATGATTTCTTCTTCAATCGGTCGGAAATTTTACCGCGCTCCAATTCAATTGTCAAACATTATTCTCAAACAATAGTTAACTATTGAAAATAACGCATATATATGGTGATGTCTTATAATGTCATTTTGCAGAGTAAATTTACCAAATTTCCTATCACAGATTTCAAATCGAAGCAAGGAACGTCTTCCATCATCTTCTTCTTCTTTGTGTTAGAGAGAGACTTTAACCAATCATGCCATTCGTCTCTTCATGTACGTCTCGCAGGCAGCTGAGAACGGCATAAGCGCACACATAGGAAAATTTTGCCTCAGTCGTTTGGCAGCATTGAAGCTGTGCGGAGCCGGTCGCAGGCAGCTGGTCGCAGCTGCTTCATTTGCCGGCAGCGGAGCTGATCGCAGAGGCAGTTGGTGGTCGCGTAGCAGCGCTCTCCCAAGGCTCTCCCAAACAGCGATCGTCGCGATGAGGTAAAATGGCGGATTATGGGGGCGCACAATCACGTCGGTTTGTGCAAGCCGCCATCTTACCTCATCGTGACGATTGTTTCGCCGCGACTTCGAAAACGCTGCTGTTTGGAGGAAAGCGTCTTTGGGGCGAGCAGCAGTAGGTGAAAATAAACTGTCCTTTTGAGGACAATTAATTAAATCTGTCCTTTTGAGGACAACTAATTTAATTGAAAGAGTTGTTTATACAAGAATTAAACTTTTATTTCGTTTGGTTTGTGTGTGATATTAGGCATGGTGCCGATTCGTTCGCTGCAACTGCAAAAAGGCCTCCATGGAGGGCGAGCCGTCGGGAGATTTTTACCCAACTGGTTGGAGCAATCCACAAATAATCTATCCTTTTGAGGACAACCAATCCAGTTCAGAGAGTTGTTTTTATAAGAATTAAATTAATATTTCGTTGGGTTTGTGCGCCATTTAATCTAATGCCGATTTGTTCGTTGCCAACAACTAATTAGGACGCTGGAGAAGGTCCTTAAATTCGAGGTAGGAAATTGATATTTATTAAATTTAAATCAATTTGACAAAGTGCATGTCATCATAGCAATTGGATATCTCTCTATGTTGTCGCTCCCTGTTTTAATAAATTTCAACATAGTATTAATTGTATTCTGGTGATGACATGCGCCGCGTGCTTTTACATCATACGAACCTACACATGATATCGATACAAATAATGCGCTGAACATATTTTAATGCGTGATTATTTTCTCAGGTGTTTATCTTATATTTAGGGTATATGTCCCCTAACTCAGCCTACCATGCAATGATCGATTACATTATATACTACAACTCATAAAGTTTTAAAGCTGTAAGCGAGACTAAACTAGTTAGACACTTGCTAAGATACGCTTGATAAGACATTTGGTAGTATGTATCATGAAAAGTTACACAACTCTTTTTAAAAAGTCAGCAACATTCGAGGGATATGGATTTAATGTCGGTCTACAAGCACCAAATTGGGTATATTCATGGATGCAACTTCGTCCCATTCGATGGATTTATTATTAAATGCAGCCTTTGTTCGTTTTTTCTGATTTTATGAATCACGGCATTGCTAGCTGTATTCGATTTACTTAATACAACATTTCACAAAACATACTAATGTAAAACTGCCTCGAAACACTTAAGTGATGTTCATATATGATTCATCAGTCATTCAATAATGAAAACCTTATAATTCACTATACAATGATTTTGTTCCTTCTTTTTGTGTTTCGATGAGTCACTAGAATATAAACAACCGATAATTCATGCATGTATTTATATAAATATAGATGTAATGCAATAATAATATGTTATATATGATTATATAGTAGAGCAAAAATTATATAAGGATATTTAGTTAAATTATGTAATAGTTGGAGTTCACGAGCCTATGATAACCATGTTAAACTAAATTAATTAACCTGCTGAAATAATAATAGTAAGGCAGTAATAATAATATGCAGCTTCGTACCACTTTGTATCACTGATGGGTGACTGTATCTCTGGAATGTGAAGGTCATCTTGTTATTCATTGAGGTATAAATATCAATAAAGCATTCAATTGTATATAAAACCATAATATTATATTATTACGTATTTAATCATGACATATAGATATATAACCTTCTGGAATGAAGAGCATTTATTAATTTTGATTATTATTTGATATAATGTAATAAAATAATTATACCGGCTGGATCACCAAACTGAAGCAATTAAAATTTTATTAATTATTTTATTACTTCTTCCATAATATTATGTGTATGATATGCAATTAATAATGATGAACAGCTGTGTTCCTCTTGAACCGCTCAAATAGTAGTTGATGATCGTGTACTGAAATGTTAAGGTCATATTACGCCATTTAATGGAAAATATAATGAAGGAATTAAAGGTTGAGTGGTCGAGAGAGTCGTCAACATTTCTATTAATGAAAATATGCTAGAGCTTGTAAAAACATGCATCATATAATAACACATACTAGTATCTACACATCTATATATACATCCATTGCTACTTTCGAGAAGGCCACTCCGACGGTGCTAGATACAGCTGAAAATTGATCCCCATTCTTACTGCTGCTTCTACCAGAAGATGATCATCCTATAACCGCAAGACCTCCTCTCCTAAACTGTATGGTACCTGAGAGAAATTTACCTTTCTGGCGTAATACATGTAATGAAATATACAGAATTAGGCTATGAATAAACAATGTCCTATAAGATAAAATATATAGTGAGGGTATATTGTAATATGAATTGAAAATTACATGTGTGCCGACTGCTGTTTTGTTGCAATTGTAGACAAACTTGCGCATCCATTATGAACCAGAAAATTTAGGCAATGTATGACCGCCATGAAAAAAAAAAAGAATTTTAAATTAAAATTATTTTGTAATACCTGACGACCTGGAAGACCTGAAAGATATGAGAATGGAAAATTATGATATGATGTACCGGTCACACCCCTTCACTTCGCTATTGTCAGATTGACAACATTGCCCAGGCTACGCCAACCAGCGTCTCCATGTTTCAGCTGGCAGTCTTTTGTGATCATATGACTCGTGGAGGCGTGAGGTAGGAACTTGTGAGGACCAGAGGTCGGTCGCACCCTCCTGCCAAGTTGTCAACTCACCATTTGAAGCCCTGATTGATCGCCAATAAAATGTCCACAAAATATTCCCTATAGTCATCAGATGAAAATATGAGAACTGTCAGAATTATCACTTTCAAGTTAGAGTGAACGAGCGAGACAGACATTACAGTAGAAAAAACACGTCCACTCGCGGACACAGCATACTTTGATCTCCCTCAAGAAATATTGATGTTTTTTTTATCTTAAATTAAATCAAAACCTACAGCTAGGAACGGTTGAACGGTTAAAAAGCCTACCCCAGATCATGAATCAAGCCTGTAGCTTTGTAGCTGAACTTTTACCCAAATCATACGAATAAATCGTTAATGCCATAATATCTGTGCAAATGGAGACTTAAAACGTAATACCCCAAATCATTGCTTGCGGGTGTCGTGGTTAAATGGATACTACTTTTCGAAAGATTAATAGACCTCTTCGAATGTTTCCCGAAAACAGCGCACTTCTTACGCTACCATCGAGAAGCTACCTATCGGAAACCCATCATGCCTAATCGTATTACTTGTAGACGTATCAAATTTAATTGGGTGTTGGTTCGCTTAATTATGCAAGATTAATACTGACTGTCTCATTTCGCTCACCTCGATTGATCTTAATTAGCTAGGAAGTGAAAGTTGGTCTCACTCGGAGGTGAGCTAGTCCCAGTCTGAAAAGCTGTGATGAGCATTATCAAGTTAAGTGTCATCGATAAATTTGTTAAACACACAGCAAGCTGTAGAGTGCCATGACTTCAATAAAAATAAAATAAAAAACAAATCCAGAAACGAACACTGCCGTTCTCGAACATTTTGTATGGATACTTAATGCGAGTGTAATCAAATTACTTCTCTCTCCAGTCTCCAAATCTGACGAGTCAATTACCAGGATAAATATTTAATTCCTGTTCGCAATTTCATGATGATCACAAGCGTGCAATAATCGATTCCCCCGTTTATTTTTTTTTTCAGAGAGTCGCGATTTTTCTTGTTGTTGCCTCTGTCCTTGCGGGAGGAGGTGGGGGATACTGCAGACTCCTTTCGTTAGTAAGGAAATGATTTTTCCAATTATCAAACGCAATCAAAATCCGCCAAGAGCTTTCGACAAATCTTGTAGCTTCGCAACAAAAGTGAATTGATTTTGTATAACTCTGAAGAAGAAAAAAAAAGTGGGACTAAGACTTTCCTTTTGCAAGAAAAACTCCACTGGCTTTCTATACTGTGAGACGCAGTGGTAGTTGCAATGGCTTCTAGAGACCGGGAAGGCTTCTTCGCATTTTTGTTTTAATATTTTGCTGCCTGTTTGCTCGCTCGCAAGTATGCTTCTTGTTATGCTTGGCAGTAATCCTCTTTGCTGTTCGCTCGTGAATAAAAACTCTCCTTCACCACTACCTTGTGTATGCATTTTTCATTTTTTCCAGGATCAAAGCACCTTTGGCTTTGTAGGAGCAAAGTTTTATTTCTTTTTATATGGATTTAACGCTGCACTATTCAACACTAGCTGGCAAATTAACTTTCTTCAATTGTGTGAACTTTCCATAACCTTCAGGAGACAATGTTGCAAAGTGAGCGTAACTGGTTTTGTCTGGACGATAACATATTTGTTGTGTGTTGAATTTGAGCTCGATAAATTTTTTTGCTCTGTTACTGGTAACGATATTTACAGCAAACTCATGATACATATCAAATAAACTTCATATGCAACAATATTAAGGGAAAATATATTGGTTGGAAAATAACTATTGGTTGTTTTGGCTCTTTTAAAATCTTTTAGATCCTTATATTGTTTTATCAAAGAAACCGTTGTCGTGTGGTCACAAAAAATAAATGTTTATCAACAATTAAAAACCAAATTCCGAATCCATCAACTCGTCAAAATTACAAATTTCAATTACGACGTCGTGTGAATTAAAAAAAAAAGAAAAATATTAACTTGGGATGGCAAGAAAAAAATGGAACAAATTTTCCTTAAATTCTACCCTTATTAAGCCTTCTACATCAATGTTTCGATGCCCTGCCGAAAGGACCGGAACCTTGGACATGTCCGATGAGTAAATAGATGACCACACCCTCCTTCGTGTGATACTTCTTGCTGAATACGCCAGCTTCTGGTTGGTATTCCGTTCTTTATATCTCCCCGTTCACTGCAGGCCCTGAAGGAAAGTACAGTGGCCTGGACATTCCCTTCTTGCTTCTACGAGAACCTGGTGTGGGAGACATTTATGAAGTCAGCACCTATCTCCTTGGTGGGGGACGTACAGGGTGCGGCAGAAAATTAAGCTGAATATTTGTTCTATTTCTTTCAAATACCATTTTCAACTAAATCAAGCAATAATATCAACATTTTCGAGCGCATTTATCTTTATACAGTCCTTTAAACAAATTTATTCAATGTGTCTTCCATTTTTATTAATAATATCCTCGACCCGACGCCGGAAGCCAGAGCATGCCTTTCGGACGTAGTCCTCCGACATTGACTGCTATGTGTGTGTTATGGTTGACTTCAGGGTTTTCATACTAGGGTGTGATGTTTTGCAGGCTCGTGCTTCAACATATGCCCAAATCGAATAATCCAACAGATTAAGATCTGGACTGCTAGAGGGCCACAAATCCTTCGGCCAAAACTTCATGTTATCGTTCAACCATTGTTGGGTTCGATTGGACGTGTGACACGGCGCTCCATCCTGCTGTAGGACAACGTTTTGGTCTTCGGAAAAGTTGGCCTTTACCCAGGGAAGCACTAGGTCCTATAAAATACCGATATACACTTCGGTATTGATTTTAACTCCAGCATCAATGAAAACAGGCGGCATTTTCAAACCGTTGGACGCCACCAAGCCAAAAATCATGACACCAGCCGGATGTTTGGTTTCAAATTTGAATTTCAGTTTTTCCGGAACGTTCTCCATTTTCGGCGGTGAAATGAACCGGTCCGTGCGGCTGTTGGCCACAGCATCGCTGCTAAAAAGCTTTTCGTCGAAGAACAGGATTATGATTTTTTCCTTCTTCAACAAGGAAAGCAATCTCTTGGAACAAGTCACTCGTAGTTCCTTGACTCGGTCCGTAATCAAGTGACGTTTCACTCTGGCTCTGGAAGATGCATGCAGGTCTTCTTTGATGTTTCTCCGCATAGATTTCTCCAAAATATTGGCTTCCTTTGCAAGTTTTCTTATGGAACGCACTGGGTTGCGAGCAATTTTTGCACGGACCGATTTGATCAAGTTTGGCGTGCGTGCAAAGCGCGGAAGTCCGCTTTCCGGCTTCCGCTGCTTAGGACCATCCTGCAGGGACTTTTTCATGCGGTGAACTGTTGCCAAATGGCACCCTACCACCTTGGCAATCTCTTTCGGCTTCTTCTGGACGAGCAACAAACTGGTGATCACTTCTTTCGCGAACATTTCGACGAATTTGCAACAAAACAAATAGAATGTTTGGATGTAGCGCTTGAAAGTAAATATATACAAATACCCTTTCGACAGAGATCAGTCACTAGCTACACGAATTAACCCAATACTCAAGTTTGAACATTTTCGCATTATTTCCTGCCGCATCCTGTATAGTTCCCAATCCCCTGCCACCTGTCAGTATCAAGTAAGTCTTGTCATCCATTATGACCACGACTTCGTACTTTGCCGGAAACATGTTTTAAGGTTTTAAGGTGTCAAGTCACATACAAACAAATTTTCACAGAACATCACTCATAACACACACAAACTTGATCATAACCTCTCCACTCCTACACACTCAACATAACAAGAAAGTTACTTCTAAGCCTAAAGCTTGTCCACGTTAAATTTCGGACATTTTTATTTCAGGGTAGGTTTTGAATTATTCCACGGATCGCTGAAACGTTTCACATATATGCCAGTTGAAACTCTACTCTTTATTTCGTGGTACTACATGTTTATATGCTTTTGCATTCAGTAAAATGACGTCAAATCAAGTGGAAGTGCCCAAACGCATTTTATAGGAACAGCTTAATCCAAATTTATCGGTATGCCAAGAAACTTAAACTACCGAAAAGAACCTTTTATTTGTTTGCAAATCATTTGACCGACGCTTGATTGTGGATCGGATGGTTGGAAGTGGAACTAATCAAAAAGTATGCTCCCGACAAATCGGCCATAACAAAAAGACTTTTTTTATAGAAAGGAAAACTGATTGATTTATTTTGAAGGCACGTCTTTTACATTAAAAACAATTGATGAACATTTGAATACGGCCCGTCACCAGCTGTTCGACGAATTTTTGTCCTGATGTTTGAACAGGAGCGTTGTACTGCTTCTTCATCAATCTGGTGAAAACATCTTTTGATTCTATTAATCAGTTGTTTACAGTCCTTGGCTCTCCAGTTGTTTTTGTTCACCAGCGAACTCAAATATCCAAATAAATCTTCAATCGGGCGACACGGGGGCAAATTTTTTTGATTACGAGTTTTTTTGGTACTTGACTTCCCAAAAAGGCTTGTGTTTTTCTCGCATAATGCGACGACGCGTTATCCGGCCAAAATACCTTATTTTCGTCTGCATGATATGTTTGCAGAAATGACACCAATATTATCTTCAAACATTAATTTTGGTACACTTCTTGATTAATAGCCAAACCATGGTTTAATGGTTTGGAAATTCCTCTCAGAGATGGCAATATAAAGCATAAACTTCTGCTCAAACTTATGCTTAAACTTATATTACACGTTCGAAGATGCAGTAGAATATCGATGTGAATGTGGGTTTTAGAGAGAGGGAAGTAAGTTTCATCATCAAAAACGAAACAAACGATTTTACGGTTGATATCTGTTGCTCTTGATTTCTTGTAGCAGACTGTTCCTATCTTCTTCAAAGTCTTGTAGATGTAAGGTTGCGTAGTCTTGAACTTTTTTAGTGCATCATAATGACTAATCGAATCCTTGTTGTTAAAAGTACTTTGTAGCAATCTAAGTCCTTTCTTGTCCATTATTTTAGCCGGTCTCCCACTACCACTCCTACGAGCTGTTTCTGACGATAGATGGTAGAGACTGGAACAATCTGGAGGAATGTCTGGAGAAAAGAAACACGAGCTCTGAAAACCTTTCCTAATTCTATTTGACAACTGACTTTAACGAAAGTCATCTAGTGGCAGATGGAATTTCGAAGGCTTCATTTCCAAGGTACTTGGTATCATCTGGAATTCCTTGAATCGTTTGGACTGCAGGACAAGTAACTGTAGATATCTTGCATCAGGTACAATGGCAGTCTTTCGTATCTGCAACTTTCACAAATAGGCAAAGAGGGCAAGTACATTTGATAAATATCAGCTTTTTGACGGATCGGTCCGAACCCGTCTTTACCAAAACTCCATCTGATCCAAAGCCCGCAAGCCTTTTTGTAATCTGGAACTTTTTATCAATTGCGCAAAATATGTATAGGTTTTAGCACAGCAAAATTTTATTTAAGATAACAAAAATCAAGTTTGGAATAACTAAGCTTCGAATAACCAAAATAACTATAGAGAACATTATTCAAACTTCCCATAATTTCACAGCGTGAAAGCAAAAAAAATAATTCTAAGTTAGAAGAACAGTATTTTTGTAGAAATCCTTGCAGCAAATTCTGTCGAACTTTGCGAAACTTTGTGGAACTTTGAAACAAACATTTCTCCAGCGGATACCTAAAGGAATTTTTGAAGTAATTTCTGGAGAACTATGTATTAGAATACTTGCAGACATCCTAGACAAAATTTGAAAACTAATTTTACAAAAACCTTTTGCAGAAATTTTAAAGTTCGGAATTAAATATACAGGATTATGGACTTCATGCAAAAAAATCGTCTTAGATTTCTGCAACAAATCAGGATTTTATCCAAGTACTACTTCAGGCATAACCGCATAGTTTTGGTGTAGTTCTGTCAGGTGCCCTCCAGGGATTCCTTTAAAATCACTTCATTTCACAAGATCATGGATTCCTCCAAAAAATAAATCATGAAAAAGTTAAAAAAAAACTGCCGATGCAATGCCAGAAGAAACTACTGAAAGAATCCCTGGAAGAACTCGTGAAGAATACCTATAGAAACGTCAGAGAATCCTTAAGAAATTCTATAGAATTTTTTCAAATATTATCTCATAAAATTTATGATGAAATCATTTTGGGGCACATTTATAAATTGGCTTTCAGACTGTCACGTGTCACTATAGTGTCAGTGTCAATTGTTTTATTTCGCTTCATGGGCCTGAAACAGCACACTAGAGGAAGAATTGGCAAAAAGTTGGCTCTAAACTGTACTCATATTTTATATTAGAGGTTTTTGAGTAGAATCTTAAAAATCTTGGTTTATCTAAAACTCTTTAATATTTACATATGGATATCTGTAGGAAAAAAATCATTTTTATCATTCACGGACAGATTCAAGAAATTTCGGTGTCATTAGTTACCAGTTTAGAGTTTGACAAAGCAAAACGAAATCCGGGGCTGGACAACATTTCATGCTGTGTTTCAAATAAATCTCCATTAAACTAAGCACATATATTTCAACATTATACTAAGTTTATACTAAGCAAGTATAGTTGCCGGAGCTAAGCATCAACCATATCGGCAAATATCGATATAGAGTGAACTTTAAACTAGTAAGTTTAGATTTTTTCTGAGTGTATGAGAGAGTTACAATCATTCTCATTTTTTAGTTATATCCCGTTATTACACGGTGCCTGAAGGCCAGGACGTCGATGATGCCGAAAAGTCAATTTATACCGAGAAAATCTAAAACAAGTTAATGGCGAATGGTTTGGAAAGCTATTTGCGAATGCGGAATGTGGTCAGACCCGATTGTTTACTATCTGTTTGTGGACTATCTAAGAAAGGATAAGTGAAATTTAAAAGAACTGAAAAACTGTTTCAGGTTTGTTTATATTTTTTAAAGTGATCAAGTGAAATGTTAATTGAAATTTTCCTAGTTTTCCAAAAAAGTAATGACAATTTTGCAGACTTTGTAGAGATAAGGTGGTCTGCTCATTTTACACCGTCAAAACCATTGAAATTAAAACGCATTTTTATCATCAATGACATAATTAAAAAGTATTTCAATTCAAGTCAATATGACAAACATCGAAGAAATTTTAGCGCGATGCAAACATGGCTGGAAATTTCATTAAAATTTTTGCAAAACTTTGTTGAGAATAGCAGTATTATAACCATTTGATAAGCGGGTAATGAGGTTTATTCCCGAATATTTACGATTGCTTGGAAAAATTTCAACCAATGTTTTGAATAGAAGTATGTTTCATACGTTTTTAATGCCTGAAATTTTCAATTTTCATTTAAAACTGCATGTTATTGCTGTAGTTATCTCATTTAAACCCGTCATTTTGCTATTCACGATCAAAAGTTATTAAGTATGGGACGCAGAAGGCGGGTACAAATTTTTCACACTCATGTTGAGATCAGTAAGGAAGGTCGCACAGTATCTTAGATTCCTGAAATAGACTGTCAATGTCGTGCAACACGTTACCTGTAAACACTACAATTTACAATATCTTGCAGTAAAAAGTGCCATTTTTCAAAACAAGCAAGTAATTTAATACATTAATTGTTATGTTATTTATTCTCCGTGCAAGGAGTAACGATTATGATGTAGAAGGAGATGTTCGCTCATCACCATGAGGTACCAAGAGTGAACATTAATGTTTTTGGCTAGAATGAAAGATATGAAGAGAAAGTTTTGATAGTTCCGCTAGTGTGCGGCAGGCTTGGAAATATTAGTGATCGATTAGTGATTGGAATATTAGTAAACGTTAGTTATCGTCAGTCGTTGCGAATCAAAACAAACCCAAAAAAGGAGAGAGTTCCTCTCCCATGTGCGCATCAATTAACAGAGTGCACACAATCGATCGCTAATATAACTATACAAGCCACAGTGGTACATGAGCGTCTTCCAACCGGACATTTTTTGCCTGTTGAAGTGGCGGACTTAGTCCGTGCTTCAACCTACCCTGCAGTGGGATGTTAGGCAAAAAATGTCGTTGGTTCGAGTATCACTGTATACATGCCCTTTTCGCTCAATTTCCTAAAAACATCTTTTATATTTCCAAGACTGCCGCACACTAGCGGAACTATCAAAACTTTCTCTTCATATCTTTCATTCTAGCCAAAAACATTAATGTTCACTCTTGGTGCCTCATGGTGATGAGCGAACATCTCCTTCTACAAAGTAATTTCAGTCAAATTGACTGCGTTTATGGTACAGCCTCCAACATTTGAGGTAAATTTGACAGACTTCATGTTGATCAACCTAACATTAACCCCAACTTGATTGACTTCAATCACAAACATGGTAAAACCAAACGGGTCAGGTGGAAATTGTTGGTGTTTGCACTAAAATTAGTCCTCGGAATGGTAGTTTCTACTGCGATTTTTTTTGTTGCGTGTAGAACATACGACTAGAAACTACGACAGAAAGTTCGTATGGCAGTCCGTTACAATCCAGGAACCTTTTTGCATGATTTGGCGAAAAGGTTCTCTGCTCTGTATCTGTCGGTTTCCAGTCATACCATGCCAGAAGGCACCCCAACAGGACCCTGAAACAGAACCTGGTAGTGAAACGCCGCGCAGGAATGCGGTGCGAACAGGTTTTGACGAAATACAACGGATACATTCTTATGGACGATGAAAAATATATCTTAAAATGGATTTTGGACAACTCTCAGGACTCATATTTTACCTTACCAAACATAAGGATTATACTCCAGGTAGATCTGGAGTTGTGGAAAGAAAATGAAAGTTTTCATCATTGGAGTGACTATGAATGTTTACAAGAAGGAGTTTTTCAGAAACAAATTTTGCTATTAATCCAATCGCACGACGGTACGGTGAGGTTTTGGCCTTTCTTGGGCAGCTGCTATAATATCCGGGATGCCATGGGATGGTTTAGGAAGAATGATATTTACGTTACTGAAAAACTCTAAGCCTTCCATATTGTAAAAATGTTCGTCCCATCGAAAAATATTGGGCAATTATCAAAACCAAACTGAAACGATGTGCCCAAACAGTCAAAATGTCATTTGATTTGCAGAAGTAGTAGAAAAACTTGGCAAATATGGGTTGTACTAAGCGAAAAGTCCGTGAATTCATCCAAAATGCTGATGAATAAATTTTCATTGTGTTTTTCCTTTGAAGTTCAATAAACTGCAAGCAAACCTTAACCCCTTCCATATTTTTGTGTGTGAAGAAATGTCTCATTTTATTCGGCCAAATACTTAGTTTATCAAGATTTTTTCACTTTTAGTCAAAGCTCTTAACAGAATCTTCTATGTAAGGCTTTTAATGGCTTGAGTCAACTACAATCCGTATCATGTGGTGCACAGAAGAAAGGAATAATGCTAAGCTACATTTTTGTGAAAAGCAGTTGGTATTATTTTTGCTCTACTTACTGTCCTACTCAAATATACCGGGTGTGCCCCATTCTCCTAAACGCGGCCGAAACACTAGCTAATTGTGTCAAGCTGTCGCACTCAGTTTCGTGGGAGGCTGCGTTAGCTGTGGCATTCAAAACTCCACCGAGATCGAAAATCTAAGAATCCCATATGCTTGTATGTATCTGCGTATACTTACAACATCTGATGTGCTGCCTAACTCGCATTATGTACTTTCCCGGTAGGTTTTATCCTCTCGTATGGACTTTTAAATTCATCTATATGCAAAGCAAGGCCTGCTTTTTCATATGATCCTATTGTCGATTAACAACGCGCTGCTATTTATACCACACATCATCAGTCCTTTTTGTGATGAACCACTAAACGAGGAGCAAACAAACACGAGTCCCAAATACGATTCGGATGTTTGACTAAGTGAGCACTTCATACGAGTATAATATGAAGCTATCATCCCGGTATGCTTTCGTTATCATCAATGAACAGTTGTGTACCAAAACGAGGAATTTTGGGGTGCAAGGCTGTCAGCTCGTCGACTGGATAAATTTAGATTTTGATGAAATTTGGATTTGGGACGATAAAGAACAGAAAACATATTTCTTCAAATGAGCTGAGGACGGTAGGAAGCACTGCGAGCTTCCACTTGAGGGATGAAACCCACGTCGCTTGTCCGTTATATCTCAGCGGAGTGATTCAACTGTGGCTTTGCATTGATGAACTTCTGAGAATTGCTTTTATAGTTTGTGAAAATTGTCAGTAAATTGAAACTTTTTCAGTTCACAGAGAAAATGATTGACAGCATAAACAATACGGTTTGTGTAAAAGAATAATTATTTTCATAATGGCTATTGTTGGTAAAAGAGTTATTTTTGTTTCACATTGAATAAGAGCAACAATGGAAGACTGAACAATGCAAGTGGGTGGGTGGTTGACAGGGTTTTTACTTTTGAAGGATTTCGTAAAGTAAGGTTCACAGTTCGAAAA
>JASCZW010011721.1:0-31049 GCA_034211315.2 Aedes japonicus
GGTAGGGATGCCTATGCCAAACTATTTTGTCGATGTAAATTCTCTATCTCGCTCTAACACACAGTATTATTAGTAGAACTCATGTCGGCTAGTATGCTATCTAAAGTTTTCACAGAAACACGAATTTTTGAAATTAGTATGCCTAAAAACGATGTTATAAAAACTTCAAATTTATAAATCTAGTCAACATGAAATTTCGATCAAATAAGATATACATATTGGTTATAGTGTTGTCAAATATTTAGTCAGAAATGTTGATAATTGACAAAGTTACAGAAGGTTTTACATGACGTTTTTTGGAAACAAAATTTTGCTCGGCTTTTTTTTGCTACGGAGTGTATGTCGTCCTCTCCTCACCCGAGTCCGAATCTTCGGATCTCTAGGGTAGGACATATATTTCCACTCTGACGTATGATCGCATCGTAAGTAGATATGCCAAGATGCGTCCCTCGTGCATCGGGAGATCCGCTTCACCCAGTGGGTAACGTCGCTGAAGGGGATATGAATATCCTCCATCTGAGCATGCAGACACTGGTTTGCTAGTCTCTCAGCGGCCTCACTACCAGGTATACCTGCGTGCCCAGGCGCACAGGTACCCAGACTAGGGTAACGTTAGCGTACCGTTGCATCTCTAACAGCCACAAGTGTTCCACCTACCCAATCTGCAACCAGACTCCTAACGAACTCAGGGTGTGAGCACCCACTATGTCTAACTACTTAGGGCCTTAGTAGTCAGGTGGTCCCTGCGACCTGCCGTTGGTCGTTTGACCATTTTTGTCCCGGTCTTGGCACATCCCCTGCATCAGCGGTTTCCTCAACTCACGCGCACTCGGTGCATGCCCATATTTGTGCAGATATTGTCTAAAGCAGCCATGGCCTGACAGAATCTGCGTTAAACTGAAGTTCACTTCACCGTGTCGCCTACCAACCCATCCGGATAGTTCTGGGATTAGTCGGTGGGTCCACCGACCTTTGGAGGAGTTGTTCCATTCCTTTTGCCATGCTGGCCCGCCGTACCTAAGTATGGACAGGGCGACACTGGCCAGGAGTTTACGCTTACTCCCATGCACCGTCGATCTATTCGACATCATGCGGGATAATGCCGATACAGCCATAGAGACTTTCTTGCAGGCGTAATCGACGTGGCTGATAAAGGACAGCTTATCGTCGATCATGACCCCCAAGTACCCCAAAGACCTCTTCGATTCGATTGTGCAGTTACCTGCACTGATCGTCGCATGTTGCTTCGATTTCCGATTATTCACCACCGTGACCTCAGTTTTATGGTGGGCTGGCTCCAATTGCCTGGAGCTCATCCATCTCTTCACAATGCCGATGGAGTGCGAGGTCGTTAACTTCGATGGATTCACCACATATCTCCAGGGTGATGTCGTCCGTGAACCCGACTGTTCGGGAACTCAAGCTGCAATACCTCATCGTACATCGTGTTCCATAGCACCGGACCCAGGATCGAACCTTGTGAGGCCTGCCTCTATATCGTATACCAGTACGCGATTCTGGAAGTTACTTCCAAGAATCTTGTACAGGTACCCAGGAACCTGAAGGCGTTGAAGCAAGTCGGCGATAGCCACCCAACTGGCGCTATTTCTCACGTCAAGGGTGACCACTGCACAGTTTCGTACTCCCCGCCTCTTGCGCTGGATTGCCACCTCAGCCGTCTTGGTGACGGACAGGATGGCATCCGCCGTCGACTTCCCTTTACGGAAGCCAAACTGATTTTTGGACAGACCGCCTACACATTCCGTGAATGTTGTCAGTCTGTTGAGGATAACCCTCTCGAGCTCCTTACCCGCTGTGTCCAACAGACATATAGGTAAATATGCCAATGGATCTCCTGGTGGCTTCCTTGTCTTTGGTAGCAACACAAGGATCTGAATTTTACAGGCGTCCTGGAAAACTCCCTCGTCCAGACACTATTGCATCACCACCCTGAACATTTCGGGATCCAGCAGGCCAGGTTCGGAATACCATCCGGTCCCGGCGCGTTGTTCACCTTTAGCGACTTTGCTATCGCAATGACTTCGACATTCGTCACCTTCTCCTCATCTTCGGACCCCGTTGTTCCGTTGTCAATGCCCACGTGGTTAAGGATGTTTGGCTGGGCTGCCCATCCCTCCATCTCTATGACAACGTTATTGTCTGGGATACTGGAGAGCCAAGGACTCGGGTCGTGGTTCGGGAATAGTCCACCAACGATCACCTGCAGCAGCTCTTGTGATTGCTAGGTTGGAGACGCCATCCCTCTGGTTTTGGCTCAGGCGTCACCCCACTGATTCGTATTGGGCTTCTGACACAGGCCATCAAAGCAGGCTCGCTTACTGGCCCCTCTTTAGCGCGGCGTTCGCGATGACCAGCGCCCCTCCACGCTCGAAGTTATCGGCGTCGGACCGCGCTCTTTGCATCCTCCATCTGCGGGCGAATGGAGTGGATGTTCCTCCTTCCGCACGCTGCCTTGTATTGTGGACGATACAATAACGAGACCGCCAAGTGGTCACTATGGGTGTATTCATCAATTCCAATTATTGAGCAGCCCAGGACTGCTGAAAGTTACGATCGATTATCGGTCTGATTATCGGGTCATCGGTCCGATTCCACTCCGTTTCTGTGGTAGGTACTTTTGGTATCTACGCTGGCTAGGTCCACATCATTGAGCCTAGTCAATGCATCCAGAAAAATATGGCCCCTGGGGACTCCCCCACTCGAGCGCCCAGCGTTGTAGTCCCCCGCTATTAGCAACGGGTTTAAGGCAGTTAGCTAAGTTGTCATACGATCAAGTATATTGGAAAACTGTTTAATCGACCATCTTGGCGGTGAGCAGCAGCTTGCAAAAGAACACTCCATTCACTTTTACAATCGCGAAGCCTTCGTAGACACAACCTCCTGAGCCGGGCATTTGTCCATCTTCTATAATGCTGCCATATTGGTTCTTTCAGCAACCCAATTGCCCTTGCCCACTGGGATGAAGTATCCCAAGTAGCACACTACGAGCATAATTAGTTGTAGTAACTTGATTATGACTTAGCAAGTAATATTTATGTTATCTCAACCGAATGGCAACAAGTGTGCTGCTAGGGATGGGTCGGATATTATGTCGATATCCGATGCCGACACGCGAACTAGCAGTTGCTGGGTGGCCTCATAATGGTTCAGGTTAAGTTGGATTACCTGCATAACCAGACAGACAGACAGACAGACAGACAGACAGACAGACAGACAGACAGACAGACAGACAGACAGACAGACAGACAGACAGACAGACAGACAGACAGACAGACAGACAGACAGACAGACAGACAGACAGATAAGCAAAGGTAGTTGGAATTAAATGGAAGATACTAATTTTTCTTCTTATTTCCGATTAAATTTGATTATTTTTCAAAATCTCAAAGAAATAAAAAAATTCAAAATGGCGATTTCCGTAATCCTCTGCGCTTAAAACATGGGGCGACAACTTCATGTCTGCAGCCTCTTGTAGTGAACAAAAATCAAATCAAGTTATCATTTCTGAAAGATAATAAAATTTTCTAAGACTTGAACTGAATTTCAGACAGTTTAAACTTAAACTCATTGGTAAGTGATCATTTTAACTGAACAGTTTAATTTTCCGCAACTTTTTTTTCATTTCAACCGTGTTCACAAATTATAAATAATTAATTATTAATGCCAATTTTTAATTCAAGCCGTACAAAAAAAGTATAACCTTTCAAACAGTTATTTGATGGAAGGAATCAGATTAATAGTTCAAGCCCGGGGCTTGAAGTTAGATTGAAAAACATGGTTTCGAGAAAAACGCGTTCAAATTTTTTAGCGCAACATATACTTCTACACATATATTCTACAAGTATGTGGCTTTCATTTTGCCAAAAATAAAAAAAATGATTTTTTGGTTCAAAATCAGGAAAGGGTTCCCTTAAGCTAACATTGCACAGAAACATTTAAACAACAGTTTATTTTTCTTATTTTCAAGGAACTACAAATCTTCATCAGAAGCTATTGTTCACTACATGCCGATTTGTGAAGAAATAGGGACAGGTGGTTTTTATCCAAAAGTCCAATCCCAGATTCATTTACCCTAAATGTCAACATACCATTAGGTTTATGTAGGAAACTGTCCAGCGAGTGACGCTTTCAGCAAAACAAACTTTTTTTTATATGCACTGATAAAAGGAAACATTGAATTTTCTACGTTATCTAATGCACATAAAAGGAACGCTAGATTTGACCAAAAATAATGGGATATTTCATGTAAATTTAGGCCAGATAACGCCTGATTCTAGTCTGTTGTATGAAAGATTGCAAACATTGTTGTATGGCGCATGAAATATTGCAAGCAATTTCGTTGTTTACGCCTCCATTGGCATGGATTTAATCGAGGGGAAATTTTACGCGCCTGTTAGAATTAATTATTTTTTTCTGTGTGTCCTCCCATTGTATTCAAATCCGTAAAGATTTTTGAAGCTTTATAGGAATTTTTCAAAGTAATTCCACAACTTCTTTAAAAAAAAAGAAATCGTACACTCCTCAAAAACGTCATGTAAATTTCGGTGCCCTGAGACCGATTTATGCAAGCGCCCTTTGGAACATAAGAATGACTTCAAAGAGATGAGAAAATAAAGTCAATCAAACACATCTTCTGGCGACTTGCGTATTTGTCAGTTTCAGGAAACATAATTTCACACGAAATCTTTGTTTACATTCCCCGACCTTTAATAAACATGAATTACGTCTCGTATATAATTAATAATTTCTAAGTATGTATAATAAGCTTGTGTCCCCTGCTAGTGGAAACTATTGATCCACATGACCGAACTCGTTGGTCCTACCGACCAAAGCATGTTTGGCTAAGACAGCCATATATATTTCAACAAATAGTAGAAGACATTCGTATGTTGCTTGAATCTAATCAGAATCATTCACTTTTCCCCCCATAGGAATACCATCGCTTCCATCTGCTGCACCAACCGCACCCCGATACCCGCCCCATCCAGGACAACTTCGACACCAAGTCCACCATTCTGTGGCTGCTGTCCGGGGCCTTCGTCGTTTTCGGTGCCTTCAAGTTGATTCAGCTCATCCTGCGACATTCGGAACACCAGAGCGAAAAATGGCGCCTGGCATCAGCACGTGAGTATACACGACCAGGGAGATGTTGTACTGACTCCGGGGTCGCCCTCAAATGCGCCACCTTCGGCCAATTCGCAAGGATTCCTCTTTCCACCGAGTCACCCCTTCGGACAGCGACAATACACCCCAACGATAAGCTAATTAAGACATCCCTAAGCGTCTCACTGCGCTAATCATCGCATTCTAACCAAGCAGTCCCGCGCCGGGCAGGTACCGGCTCGCGTCCCACCAGTGCTTTCGATGTGTGACGTCGTTTCCCGTCCCGCGAGACCTAAACTGGAGCACAAAACCAACAACCCCCCTGCCAGCCTGCCACCATTCATCTCTGTCATCGTCCTGGCCGTCGTTGTTTAATGTTAATGATGTTTCGTTTTTTTTTTCGACTCTGTTAATGCTATTTATTTAAACTTTAGATGAAACTTTTTACCGAGCCTTTTTCTCCACTTCCCACTCACAGTCCATTTCATCGTTTGCAAGTGCAACCTAATCCAACTAGTGACAGCAGCAAATTCGACGGTTCTAAAAAGATTCCCAGCTTTTTTCGTGCTTCCCAACTATTCATCTGTATGTTCTTTGTGCATGTCTGGGTATGTGAATGAAGTTGTTTTCGCCCGGAAGAACTGCTAGGTAGGTTTTTCCTGCGCTTCGTCGTTATTTTTGCACGCGGTACGGAAAAGGGGCAAAAAAAAGCCCGGAACATTCTCGCCGCCCTAGAAGCGTATTTCCTCTTCGTTCGGGGAAAATTCCTACGGAGGAAAGTTTGCCCGAAAATTTTCTTCTCTCGAATTTAATTACTGCTAATAGTGTTTCCGGCTCGTACACGGCCAAGCGATGCTATCCGGGAGAAGGTGTTAGTCTGTGAAATGAATTCAAAGCACCCGACTGGCTTAGTTCCCTTAGTTAATTGAGGCCGAAATTCAGCATGCTGTTATGAACATATGAACTTATTGATTCAGTACAATCAAAGAATTCAATTTGTTATTATTGTTACCCTTATTCATAAGGCAGCGTGGCCGAGCGGTCTAAGGCGCTGGTTTTAGGCACCAGTCAGAAATGGCGTGGGTTCGAATCCCACCGCTGTCAAGTGTTTTTTTGTGTAAGGCTTCTTTGATTATATCTGTCGATTAAATTGGAATGATTATTGAAAATAATTTATGATAAGAAATCTTATTATCAAATTTATCGGTCATTATATAACGGTCTCCTTGGAATTTAATCCTTGTACAGGGGATAATCAAAAAGGAGAAGACTAGTGAAATTTTGTGCAGATTCAAAGTGATACGTTCGGTGAATAATTAACCGATTTTGATGAAACTACAAGCGTTCGACGGGAAATTTATTCAAGTTTCAGCATGTTTAATCAAAATTTGATTTGACTTCCGGGCACCGGAGATAGCACGGATACTTTATGGTTATGTCAAATGTGCTAATTTTCTGCAGCTCGTTATTTTTTATGTAACTGGAAAATCGGAAATATTATATTTTTCTCAGAAACTAGAATTCATAACAAGTCTGTCAGTGGTTAAAGATATGGCTATTACCGAGATATGGCCATTTCCGTAAAATGTAGTTTTTTACCCTATTGCCTGACACATCTTATGTTGAAAAACTCCTTTTTAATTTATCTGTAACTCTGCGTACCCTTAACCAAATTAGATGCAACTTTTTCCATACGATTACAAATTTATCCTAGTTTTTGGAAGAGTAGCGGACATTTCGTTATTTTCCGTAGTTCCGGATTCATTATCGGGAATCGTGAAGGAAGTACCCTACCAGTGTAATGGCCAGAGTTAGAACTGTATCAAACCTGGCTTGCGACATATCAAACTTCATGATTTTACAAACCAATACCACTGGTAGTCAACCTGAGCGTATTCTTTCACATTGGCCACACCTGGTGACGTTCCGGATTCCGGGTTCCCCCAGGGAAGTAGCCAGATTTCGAATGATGTCAAATCCTGGCTTGCGACACATCAAACTTCATGATTTTACAAAACAATACCTAAACTAAAAATAACTCAAAATTAATTGAAAAATCACTCAAAATTAATTTGGCGTACGGAACCATCGTGATATCTCCGGTGCCCGGAAGTCAAATCAAATTTGACTAAAACTAGAATAAATTCCCCGTCGAACGCTTCTAGTTTCATCAAAATCGGTTAATTATTCACCGAACTGTATCACTTTGAATCTGGACAAAATTTTACTAGTCTTCTCCTTTTTGATCATCCCCTGTATATTCATCCATCCATGATTCTGAGGCATGGTCGAAATGGAAGTAATTGATTATGGTGCCAAAATATGGGTTTTTATCGACATAGAAAAGCATTGTCCACTATAAATCCATACACTGGAAATACACTTTAGTTCATTCTACGAAACGCATCGCTTGACTCACCAATCTATTCGTTGTTATGTGCCACGAAATTGAATTGTATTATTCAAGAAGCTGGATAGGTATTCAATACCAATTACTCTGCAACTGAACAAATGTTGATCTGTTTTATCGACTTGAAATAAAATTCTTGTTATGCCAGACCACGGTGAGGGGTTATTCTTCCAATATTTTTGAGCTGGGAACTTATTCTATCATATTCGGAAGAGCTGAGTTCTGCAGTCGTGGTTGATCGTACTAGTCTTTAATAATGTAACTAGAAATGAGAGGCAAAATTAGTATCTGTCAAGATAAGCAAAGGTAGTTGGAATTGCATGAAAAATAATAATTTTTCTTCTCATTTCTAGTTACAGGTATTCCACTAAACAGCTCAAACCCACTTATATTCTTAATCATGACTTCTGAGAAGTAGCATGATATATGAAGATGAATTCACGGCTTTCGACTCGAAGTCGGAGACGCTTTTTCTTTTATATGGATTTTAACAAATAATTTTAGCCCCCCTCACCGGCAACATCAAGATGTGCGGAAACGATAGAAGAGGAGCAGTGATTGGCTGGTCCGCACAAAATTCATTTCGTACATTGTTTGAATAAGGTGAAATGAAGGCATTATGCATTATGAAGGCAAATTCTTACAATTTATGAAACAGATCATTTGTAAACGAAAAATATGTTAACGTTCCGCGGGCATTAAAAACAACTGACACATAAGACACATTAGAGTTAACATTTACCCGGATTTCAACAATTTCCAAAATTGAAAAAAAATGATGATGATGATGATGATGATATGAACTACCATCTAATGTAGCAAAGCAACTTCCGATAGCACTGGACTGTTTTAATTAAACGACTCAATCAAGGTTGTATTGTGGTAAATGTTTCATCATGTTCCTGTATGAAGGGCCAAAAACGTATTGTGGGCCCGTAAGCAGATACACTCAAAGCTACAGGGGTCAAGAGAGAATCTCCTTCCAGACACAAGTTCGCATAAACCACACCATAACCGAGCCCTCGCCTAGTAAAAAGTCACATTAGATGGGAAGAAGAGCCCGCCCTTTATTCACGAAATGTTAACAACAGAAAGTTGGCAGTCCCACTCTTCCTATCCAAATCGCTTCAATCGAGTACTCTGATGGTCCCTCCCAAAATTCAGAGAAATTAATATGATTTTCTTACCTTGATTTTGAAATCATCTTACCATGAAGCTTGTTTGGCCAAAAGTAAAATTGGTAACGGTTCCTCGTTCCTCAATTACAGTTTCAACCTTCCTTTGATGTAGGGTCCATATTATCGTCTCGGTGTTTCTGCTTTTGATAAGCTGACTTTGATAGCGCATATCGCGACTCAAAATTTGTCACAAGACACCTCTCACGGACATGGGATAGAGAAGAGAACAGAAGAAAAGAGAGAATTATTACCTTTTAACATGCTATGCTCATGTGAGATTTTCATGGTGATTTTCTCACAACGGCAGATCAGAATGGTTCGACGGATGCATATGAGAGATCATTTCCGATGAGGTTCCACTCGTTTTCTCAGAAGACAAGAGACATTTTACTACTTGCTACATTTGGGAAAGTGCTACAAAGGGAAGGAAATTTGGCTTCCGATGTGTGAACAGAATTGCATACAAAACATTCCAGACTAGTTGTAGAAAGTTGCCTTTTTTTACAAAGTTTCACGGTATGACATTTGTCGTATTTTAAGATTATCAAATTAGTTCCAGATCATGCCGCAGATATGGCGTCACAGTTAATCTTTGCAAAATAAAACTCTAGAGAGTTGTCGTTTTCTGCAAAGTTTCTTAGACTGTCATTTGTCATCTTTAGACAACATCATATTAGTTCATGATCTTGCCGCAGACTATTTTTTACAAATGAGGCTCTAGAGAGTTGCCAACGTCGACAAAGTCCCTCATTGTGACATTGGTCATCTTGTGAGATTATCATATTAAGTCCAGCTCTTTCAGCAGCGATGGACTTGTAGTGTAAGTTTGTCAAATGAACCTTAAGAGAGTAGTCGTCTTTGGCACAGTTTTTCGGTATGTCATATGTCGTCTTTTGTCATTATTATGTTATCAGATTTTGCCACAGAGATGGCGCTACAGTTTATCTATGCTTGATGAAGCTCTAGAAGGTAGCCTTCTTCGGAAAAGCTGTTCAGTATACAAAATGCAGTCATTTTGCGTTATCGGATTAGTTCTAGATTGTGCCGCAGAGATTGCGCTGTAGTCTATTTTTGTCAAATGAATCTCTAGAGAGTGGCCGTCTGCGGTAAAGTTTTTCTGTAAAATGCAGTCATTCGATGTTGTCAGATTAGTCAAATCGTCCCAATAATGGTGGTGCTTAAGCCTATCTTTGCTGAGTTATAAAATATTTCAAAGATCTTGAAATATGAAATATTTCAAAGATATATCTCGTCAGATATATCACCCATTTTTTATATTTTTCCTTGAAGGACAAAAAATTTCTAATATCGTTGACGATTACTTTTTTATTCCAATCATTCCTTATTTTGTTACGAATTTTTGAAAACTGGAATTTGTTCCACACTTGGCTCCAAAAAGTCCCCTCGGGCGAATGTGAAGCTTCTAGACTATTCTACAAAATGAACACTCAATGTCACGCTAATGTCAATAAGGTGTTTTCCGTAGGATTGGTGATCGAAGTAAGCCGAGCTGAAAATCTGACGTAATTTCAGCTGCGTTTTTCTTTCTGTAATTTCAAATAGATTTATATTGAATTTTAACAGTTAAAATTTGTTGTCATCGTGATATGTGAAGGCTGTTAATTCTTTTCAATTATTGAGATCCAGGTTTCGATAGTGCGTAAACTTTTACTGTGGAAAATAGCAGTTGCAATTGAACGAATACAACTCAACCGGATGGAAGTGTGAAAATCGTAGGAATGCCGTTTCGAAGTGAAAAAGTGCGAGGATGTGCTTCCGGCCGCCTAGGAAAATCAACGATGGTGAGGCAGCTCATTGGAATCCGAAAGGACGAGAGCATCGCTCGTTGGAAACCCTCTGGTGAAAACACTGAAAATTAACTTTCGTTTATATTACGAAATCGAAGGTAGGACTAACAAATCTATTCGTTGTTTTCCGTAACGGAAACTGATGTTGTGCTGATTAAGAAGCTACGCTTCGTATTTAACGGCACACGCGCAACTGTCAAAAGCACTGAGCTTTATGTTGACACTTTTTGTTGTCTCTCTGGTGGTTGCATTAAGGGACTCACAGATCTTCTTTATCGACTCGAAATGTAAACAAAAAAAGCTCAATAGAAATAGAAACGACTTACGGCTATTATGCGTACCGGAATACCTCTGTTGCAGTTGTTATCTAATGTCACCAATGATCCAAGCTACAAACTCATCTACCACCTTAAACTCATCTCTGTCGATAATCAAACTTTTTGTGCCTGAGTGAGCTCCTCCCTGCAATCAGATACTTAGTCTTCGACAAATTCATCCTTAACCCAACCTTTTCAGCTTCACGTTTCAGCCGGTGTATTTACTGCTCAGTAACCGCCTGGAACGTTTTTCCGATACTGTTCACTTCGTCCGCGAAGAAATAAATAGTCTCGATGTTCCGGATTTAGGTGGTGTCAACGAAGTGCTGCTTCTCGATCTGGCCTCACGTTACCGTTTCAGCTCATGGCACCAGAGCCTTTACGCGATGCGCGTACCAGCGACTTATTCTTATCCAGAAAATGATGAGTTTGTCTTCGCTTCTGTTCCCTCCACAAACGCTTCTTGATCCCTCCAAATTTTGATGGATTCCTTGCTGCAGCATCATCACCCTCGCTGTATTCTTCTCGTCTAAAACCGGCTGACACTCCTCGTAGAGCCAGTCGTTCCGTCGATGTTACCTTCTGTTGCGGTGTAAACGACTACTTCGACACTACTCTAGCAGTCTTCAAGAAGGGCTTCGGCCAGCTCTCCCTCATCCGGCAACGAAACTTCTAGGCTTTGCTAGATCGATCGCGACTGCACTCAACCAAACTACCTTAGGATGGCTGATAGAAGAGAACACTCAATTTTCAGTTCCATTTAAGGAACTATATCACAATTTGGATGAACGAGTTTGAAATATGGATTTTATTCCTAAGTACAAAAATTATAACATTGTCAATCAGTGAAATCTGAAATCTAATAAGTTCTCTTCCACCACAAGTGCATATATTCTCAGACATACTTCTCATTTCAGAAAGCTAGTAAGGGCGTTATAACCATAAGCCAAATGGGGCTAGGACTATAGTTAATGTTAAAGTCACAACCGTTTAGAGAAAAATGGAGCATCACTTTACCTTTTAAGACTAGATGCTCCCAACGACCATTTTTAAATAATTTATTTTTCTGTAGACCAAACAGGGCATTCCGCTTAACTACTCTCTCCGACTTTTCATTCCCCTTTTCCTTTGATATCTACTGAGAATAGTGGTCCTCGTGTCTTCTTAAGCAGATACCAATCCTCCCTATCTCCAACGGTTGCTAGACGTGGCCAGGTGAGCGATCAAGAGAGTGTCTTTCGTGGAGATTATTGCGTGAAGAAACGTATCAGTAACTGGATCAATTTCATGGTGACATGCAACGTCTTCAACGAATTATTCCTCATCGTACCTATATGCCGATGTTTTCTGGAACGGCAATTCTGTAACAGGTTGCCGTAGGTCGTCGAGTGGCCATGAAGATATTTAGAAGGAAACCTTGGCATTATGGGTATCAAAATTCATGAAATTTGTTGTATGTTTTTTTTTTAATCTTTGTGACCATCTGAGGGTTTGTTCCCGATACCAATATCGTTAACCAGCTGCATGACGAAGCTGCTCGGAACAATTATCAGTCGTCGTCTAATCACTGAGCTGGAACAGGCTGGACGCCTCGACCAACGTCGTGCAGAACGAGGCACTGTCACGTATTATGCAGAGTCGGAGAGAACGTTACTAGCCATCGATGAACAATGACTATAGTCCCTGGTGACTTGTTATTCTTCAAATTCTTAGGTCATGGAGAAAACGTGTTCGAATGTCTCAACAGCAAAGCTTCCGTGTCAGCAAACATTTCAGATATGCATTGGAGCACGTCTATCATACAAGCATCCGCTGGAAAATGTAGTGCCACAGGGCTCCGTTCTATCCGTGACACTTTTCCTCATCGCAATGCAACCCATCTTACGAATTGTATCAAAAGGCCTGAACATATTGTTAAACGTGAATGACATTCTCCGTCCGGTACGTAGGTTAAAATCCGATGCGCTACAGCAACAGCTGCAAACCGCTGTCAAAGCAGTCGAGAAATGGGCGAAAAATTTTGTCTGCAACAAAATCACACATTCTTGCTGCAGTCCAAACGTACGTCGGGAACCTGCGCCTAACATCGTCATCGTTCAAACTACCATCCTAAAGACCCTCCAGCTGAGGATTGCAGGGTACCACTCTGGACCGAACCCTGATCTTTAAGCCGAGCGGCTAAGTCTCGACTACGGCTCCTGCATATTATCGGATTCCACGTGATAATCAAATAACTCTGCCGCAGGTGAGTTCAGCTATAGTTACAGCAAAATTGATTGACGGGGTTTAAATTGTGATCCAAGAAGGACAGATAAACTTGCGAATACTGGCAATGGTTCCGTTCAGCTCTAGAGCCTTCGTGATCAGCCCGATCAACTCAGTCATGGTCGAAGTGGGCACACTACCCTTCGAACTGCTTTCGGCACAGGCGATAGTGCCAAGGGCTTTAAGAATGCTAACAGTAACTCCCTCCTCTTGATTTGACGAGCATTGGATCGACTCGAAGTACTGACGAGCACCACGTTACCAACCGTCGGCCAACTTACAAGGTCCACTGACCGAGTGTGGCACGCTCGCAAACCAGCAATTGTGTGGGACGGGTAGCAGTTAGTACGCGCTGTAGATCCACCGAAAGGTGTGACCAATCGTCCAACAATACTTCAACCAGTCAACCGTAGTCTACACTGATGGATCCAAGTCTGGAGATACGACAAATAAACAGAAACATTGATGTTTCTGTGTTATCTACACTGAAAATTTATCTTCGTAAAGTAGCTTTCACGCGTTTCGTAAACATGGATTTTGTACATAGAACAAATGTCTCGTATATTGTATGAAACATTCATAATGCTTTTAATCTGGTGAAATGCTATCATTACACCTTCTTGTAAAATGCACGAAATGAATTTCGTGAAGACCAGCCAATCGCTGTTTCTCTTTTATACCGCACTCATGCATGATGGTGTTGCTGCTGGTATGGGCGGGAATAATTTATCTATTCCAAAATAAAAATTAGAGCGCTGTCGAGAGCTATAACTTCATGCTCATTAATCAAGCTTGTTCTCACGAGTCAGCATGGCCTAGTGAGATCAACCACGGATTCAGAATCAGCTCTTTCAAAAAATTCAGGTTCGAATCCCATGTCAGAAACATTAAAAAGACGCGGGGCACTCTCCACGTGGTTGCTTTTTTGTCAATTACATTTCGAGTCGATAAAGTAGATCTGTCAGTCGTTCATGCAACCAGCAGAGGGACGTTTCTTTTTAATTTGTGACCAAATATTCGTAGCTCTTTGTATTGTTTACGTACAATGTACGAATGTTCTTTCTGTGTCAACAAAAGCTTCGTGCTTTTGACAGTTGCGCGGGTGCAATAATTACGAATGAACCTTCATAATAAATACAAATCAGTTTCGTTGCAGAAAACAACGAATGGATTTGTGAGTATTACCTTCGATTATGTAGTATAAACTAAAATTAACTTTCAGTGTAATGCACACAAATGGAGTGCTACATTTGGCTGAAAATAATGGGATATTTCTTGTAAAGTTAAGTCAGTTAACGCCTGAATCTAGCCTGTTGTATGAAAGATTGCAAACATTGATGTATGACGTATGAAATATTGCAAACAATCTCGTTGTTAACGCTTCCTTTGGCTTGGAATTAAACGAGGGAAAATTGTACGGGATTTAACAATTCATTTTTTTTTGTGTACTGTATGGGCAGCTTGGTATGGTATAGCTAGAACCTACGGTCTCCTAAAGGAGTGCAGCATATTCTCCGCGGAAGCGTATGCCATAGAAATGGCGATCGCGATACCAAACATGAGCGATCTTGTAATTTTATCGGACTCTGTAAGTTGCGTACAGGTCTTGGAAACAGGGACATCAAAACATCATTTGATTGGTCAGTATAGTCTCCCTTAAGATCAATACTTTTGGTCCAACGATCTTCCAACTATGATGTCCCATCACGAAGTTGACTTTAAGGAAGTCCTGCAAAATACTCCTCTACGGCGGCAATAACCTCTTCTTTTGATAAAAAATACTTTCCACGAAGGATTTTTTTTGAGGTGTTTGAACCGCCAGATGTCAGAAGGAGCTTTATCTGGCAAATAGGGTGGATGCTGGAACCATTCTTACCACAATTCACTGATTTTTGCTATGGTTTTTTGAGCTGTACGAGCAGGTGCATTGTCTTGATGAAGAATCATTTTTAACCGGGACTTTCTCCCAATTTTATTCATCCAACTGGTCCAAAAAGTCCCAATAAAATCAGAGTTGATTGTCTTACCAGTTTGGAGATAATCTATCAATAAAATTCTTATTGTATCCCAAAACCGACGATAGCATCTTCTTGGCCAGATTTCCTAGACACAAGCTCAGCTTCGAAGCCGAAGTGCCTGTTTCACATCACTTCTTAGCCTCATGTTTTGATTCAGGAGCATGGAGGTAGACACAAGTCTCATTCATAGTGATTAATCGACGCAGAAAATCCTTTGTATTCAAAATTGATTCAAATGTTGCTCAGAAAGAAAGTCATTGTGCACACAGTTATTTGAAATCCAAAACTTCAGCCAAAATATGGCCCGTTATTCCAGGTGAGATGTCTAGGATATCACATCCACAGTCGATCGATGATCTTCCAAAACCATATCCTGTATTTTCGCTATGTATCTGGTGTTGATGCACTTTTTGGACGTCCCTGGAGCGTGGATCGACTTCAACGCTTGTACGGCCACGCTTAAGGAGAAGACTTCTTTAATATGTTCATCAATTTTGCAAGCGATCTCAGTAGCCGATAAACCTAGCAAAACAAAGAATTTAATCACTGCACGACATTCGCATTTTACTATTGTTAAAAAATTCACTGACACGTCAGCTACAAATGGCTTGTTAACAAAGAATGAAATGACAGAATGAAATTAAATGTCGAGTACGTTCTTATGAAACATTAAATCACGCTGAACAATGCATTAGGTCCTGAGTAAGGTTGAGAGATCTACGGCAATTTAAAACGTGTTCAAGTATTTTCAACACTAAGTACGATAATATAAAGTGTAATTAAGGATCCAACACGTCAAAAACTTCAGCAAATCGTTTAATAGACAAACTATTAATGAAAGAGAAAGTCGACGAAGAAAATCTCTCAATGTTACTTAGGACCTAACTAACGCAAAGTTCAGCTTGATGTATTAAAATGTCGTGGACACTTTAGTTTTTCTATTGCTCCATAGATGTCGCTTTCAAAGCTTTTTGGCTAACGTACTAATACGCGCATTTATGTAATCGAATTTGATTCTACAAGCTACTCACAATTGAAGAGCAACTTTCTAAATTCAGCTAGTAATTTGGAGATATTTATAAAAATAAATGGTACAGATGGAAGGTAGTACACTGCAAAATAATTAAAAGGTCAGAAGGGTTTAAAACTAAACGTGCACAAACTGCCGACCACCGGGAAATTTTCACATAAATAAACAATTTTCGTGAGCCCATTACATTCAATTAACGTCGTTTGTTTCCGGGGTATCACAGTAGTGTCAGATTTATGACTCCAAACTAAAAACCAAGGTGGCCCTGAAAATACAAGCAAAAAAACCAAAACAGATACATTCAGTCCCCGGGCTGACGACATTACAATAAGGGTAATGGGTGCAAAAGTTTTCCGTTTTTCGGGCTCTGCACGTTTTTCTTCCGCCCAACTCGTTAATTTCCTATTCTTGCTGAATGTGTAAGTTCGTTCATTTAACTTCAGCTCGTGTGGAAGAGCGTGGGCCTGCTTGGCACGTCTTTCCCCAGGATTTGAACGGGCCACCACAAACAACGAACCGAACTTGAGCTCAAGTGAATTAGTGAAATTGGCAAAAGTGCAAAGAAGCCAAAGTGTATGAGTGTGGCACGATTTCGTCTCGCTCCGGGCTGAGTTATTGTGCGAAAATGAGAAAACGAAAACTTTACCATTAAATTGGTTTGCCACTTGGCTAGTAAAGCCATTAAGTGCAGACGGTTTAGCTAATGAGGCCCAACGGGTGGTGGTAATTGGAGATTTCTGGCTTGCTTCCGCCACTTTGCCACTGCCTACCATCGAAAAAGGTTTATTCCACGGAAAAGGGTGTGCTTCCTTATACTATACACAGATAAAAAGAAACATTGAATTTTCTGCGTTATCTAATGCACATAAAGGGAATGCTAGATTTGGTAGAAAATTATAGGATATTTCATGTAAATTTAAGCCAGATAACGCCTGAATCAAGCTTGTTGTATGCAAGATTGCAAACATTGTTGAATGCAAAAATTGTTTACGTTTCCTTTGGCTTGCGATTAAACGAAGCGAAATTTTACACGCTTGTTAAAATTAATTATTTTTTTCTGTGTACATAATAGCCGTCGATATGTTCTATATGGTTTGGTTTCCAATCAAGGGTAGTAATTAAAGGATTAGCGTCAAATCAAGTACTGAATAGGAAAGGCTAATCTGTGTTTAAATTCCACTCGTAATTTAGGGAAACATTAATCGATACTTTATCTAGAGTCTCAATGGATGACTTGAGCTTTTAGTGTACTGAACTTTAGGGTTCAAAACATCTGAATATAAAATATTTCGAAAATCTCAATCGAGTCAATATTTTCGTCGTGATTTAAAAATATACAACTAATACAATATAATACAATATAAGGGCGAAATGTCATATACAGCCTCCAGCTGACATTTTATGTTTCAGCGATAAAAGAATTGGCGGTACACAGATAGAAGGAAACATTTATTTTTCTGTGGGATAATTCATTTGAACTTAAACCAGATATCGCCTGAATCTAGTCTGTTGTATGAAACATCGCAAACATTGTTATACGGTGCATGAAAGATTGCAAACAATTTTGTTGTTTACGCCTACTTTGGCGTGGAATTAAACGAGGGAAAATTTGATACGTCGTTAAAATTAGTAATTTTTTTCTGTGTACTAGAAGTACAAACGGTAATTTTTCCAACAGTGCCAGTGACTATAACATATTTACAGTCCTAGCAAAAATGAAGTAACTTACTGCCTTCTCAAATGTCACCGCTGATTCCATCCTAACCCTATTCTGCGTTTTCGAACGAAGTTCGCTTTGGCTTGACAGCGTTGGCCTCATCAAAAGTTACAGAACACTTGGGGGACGCACCAAACTTATAACGGGGCGAAGCCAGCGGATAACTTTTTTCGCTTTTGAATTTTGATTTATTCATTGTTTTTGCGGACAAACGAACAAACGGTAGGTTTCCGTTCCGGTAAGAGCAACGACGGTGACTATGATGGGATCACTGGGATCCCCCTTCAGGCACGCAAACATGAAATTGAAGAGGACCGGAAACCAGTTCGAATCTGTTTTCGAATGTATGTTCTTTGTATGTAAGGGTAGGTAACGACTTAAGCACCCCGAGACCCTATTCCAAGCACGGGGTAAACGTTAACCTACTACGCTCATTTTTTGCAGTATAGTGCTTCACTAGATGGAGCACCATACTGTAAAAAATGAGCGTTGTTGGTTAACGTTAACCCCGTGCTTGGAATAGGGTCTCGGGGTGCTTAAGTCATTACCTACCCTATGTGGGCTTTATGAAAACGGTTGGGTACAGGATGTGGGAAAGAATACTTTTGCAAGACAACCATGCGAAGATAGGAGATATTAACCAATTATTATTGTGTACATATAACTTAGAGTCACACCAAAACAACTTTTTAGGTTTAAGCTAAAAAATCATCTATAACGATCAGTGTAAATTAACAGTGATTGGACATTTTAGATGTTTGCATTGGATAGTCAAGACTATATTATTTTTTATTGTACGCGAATAATCCCGAATCAAATAACTTGGGTAACCACTGAACTATCCGGTAAATAAGTGCACAATGCTCTTTTTAATACGTGATTGTAGTATTGTTGTAAGAATATTAATAGTTTGGTATATGTCACTGCTCTTGATTTGAACATTTATTATAATTGATTAAATGATGATTTATATTTGTTGTTTTTTTTCTGATTTTTAGAAAGGGGGAATGACGGCTTTGTCAGGTTTACTTCTATTATTGTCAGGAGAGTCTTCTAAAAGCGATAGCGCTCATATATTCATATGCCATGCCAGAAGGTTCACAGAGTGTAAATAGAAGAATCTTGTGGCTCAGTTTCACATAATATATTATTTTCAGATATTTTACGTTTATGGGTATATTAAATTCTTAGATTTTTTTTTAAATTTTAGATTTTATAATACATAGATCTCTAGATTCTTGAATTTTTTGACTTTTTAGATTCATAGATTTTTTAATTTTTTATTTTTGGATTGTTAGATATTAAATTTTGATTATATTTAATTCTTTAACTTTATTTTTGATTTTTCAGTTTTAGATACACAGATATAGAGATCATTATTGAATGATGATTGCAATTTTATTGCAATCGAAAGATGTTGCGTTAGCTTCTATTCTGCGAGTGTGTTCTATTCTGCGGCATTTTAACAATCAGGTTACAAAATTAATAAAACGTCTATTCAGAACTTAACAATCTACTTTTCAGTTCTAATATGTCTCTAGTAAAATATACCCAAGTAACACAAAATGTTTCATTGCATGTATTTTTGCTTCAATGTGGCAAATAACTATGTTGCCATTCCGATGATGGAAAACCTTTTTCAGTACTACTGAAGAATAGAAACAGCGCAGAAGGTTATTCATAAACTACGTAGACTTTTCTATGGGGTGGGGGGGTTTGACCAAAGTCTACGCTCCATAAAAAAATTCAAATAATTGTATGGAAAAAAGTCTACGAGGGCTGAGGGGGTCTGAGGTTTTCAAAAATAAGTCTACTTGGCTTATGAACAGGCCCTTATGAAACATAATTTATGTCTGACAATGGTCAAAACCAAAAAGTTCTAAAGCCTCTGTTGAACAAATTTCTGTCGGCAGCAGAAACGCATTCATGAACCAGGGGGGGTCATACTAAGAACGCCAAGCTTACTAGGTCAGTGTTCTTTCCGCTCGACCATTTCGACACATGAGACATGTATTAGAATCCTCTTAAACCTCACCATCATCCTATTCGCCAACCAAATAGGGGACTTAAATATGCTTTCACTTTAATATAAGAGAATTCAAGCCAGGGTTAGAAGTTTCAATTAAAAGCATTTGCTAATTATTGGTTGATTGCGAATACGTTTTGTTCACGTTGTCGTACAAGCAATGCACTGTGGTCCAGGGTGGAAAATTTGGTGGAACAAATTAATAACTCAAAGAATATAAGCGATAGCGTATAGATGTCTTCTGAACAAATTTTAGTTAGCTTATGCCGCGTTGTCAGCAAAAATGTCCTATACGCCTTATTTCACCAATAAAGTAATTCACTATCAAACTTTTTTGTTTTGATAGAAAGAAATACAAAATATGGAACAACAAAAGCATTCAAACTTTGTGGAAAATTATATTTGTCTATCTCTTCTATTTTTTGAGATATAGTGCTTTTAAAGAAACAAAAGCCAAAAATCAGAATTTCTGCCATATTTTGAAAAATATCTATTTTTCAGGCCTACTATATTCAAAGCGATTCCTTAAAAATACACATTTGCTCCCAAGACATCATACTCGTACAACTTTTCTGGGAAAAGTTATCATCATTTTTGATGTTTCATAAGCCATATATTCAAGCGTTACATTTCAAAAAGGCGCAAGTAATACCGATAGCTATATATACCAGTTGAATGAGTATATCTCAAAGTACATTTATGCAAAATTTGGGAATGGTCTTTTTTGATTTTGCTTAATAGCAGAACGTTGAAAGTATCGTTTTTTATGCCGTATGTCTACAACCGTATTCAATTGGGGATAAAATCAAAGCAAGCTTTGCTTTTTTGGCATACAATTGTCATGTTACGTGCTTTCAAAATGAAACAGGTAAGTAAAATTGTTGTCTGAGCATTGTTATTTCACTGACCGTTCTCATAGCTTAATAATATATAATAATTGTATTCAGTAAACGGAATTTAACATGGATTTGGGATAGAAAAATAAATTTCTTTCGAACACTATACCGACCTTTAGCAAATAAGTAAGCAACAATATTTCGTTGATTGTATAGGTCGCTTAGCTATTGGTTTAGTGGCAGAAAGTTTAATATTAAATTAATTCTATTTGTCAGTTATATTTGATTTTATTTTTCAGATATTCAATCGATGTGACATCAATATAATTTTTTTTTCATAAATTTGATCACGCTCGTTTTGTACCTAAACACAGTTTTGGTGCTGCTTACACATGTCTTATACATTGTCAACATAGGGTAAGGAACGGCTTAAGCAACCCAAGACCCTATTCCAAGCACGGGGTAAACGTTAACCTACAACGCTCATTTTTTGCAGTCTGGTGCTTTACTACATGGAGCACCATACTGCAAAAAATGAGCGTTGTAGGTTAACGTTTACCCCGTGCTTGGAATTGGGTCTTGGAGTGCTTAAGCCGTTCCCTACCCTACCTATTGAATTTCATCAAAAAAGTGCTTGCTTTACTCTCTATTTGTATAATGCACGAGATTCTTATGGGCCAGCCAATCACTGCTTCTCTTCTACCGTACATGTTTGTGTTGGTGCTGTGGTGGCAAAAAACCTTTGTTTACCTCGAAATAAGATTATAAGCGTTACCCGCTTCAAACCGATCGATAATTTTGATTCTTCTTCATTCATCTTTCCACTTCTCACGGGTCAACATACACTGATAGGCAAAATAAAGTGCCCACCTTATCGTTTTTTCAATTTCTCTCATTTACTTTGTTCAAATTAAAGTAAACACACTGTATTTTTTTAATTATCTTATTTTTATTATTCTTTTTAAGTGTCACTTATGGAATACTGAAAAAAAGAAGTTTTACTTAAAGAAAAAAAAATCAATTTGTGTTGAAAAAATAACAGTGACAAAATAAAGTGCCCACTTCATTTAAGCTACAGAAAACATAAATTAAAGTAAAATAAAAGCATTTCAATAATTGATGTGTCCTCCTTTGGCCTTCAGGACCTCCTGCATGCGCTTCGACATGCTCTCGACCAAGTTCTTTAGGTGCTGTGGATCTAGCTCTTCCCAGGCGTGCTCCAGGGCTTCAAAATAGTTATTTTTATTGGTAACACCAGTTTTGTCAACCCTGGCATCGAGAATCGCCCACAGATTCTCGATGGGATTGAGGTCCGGGCTTTGTGGAGGCCATTCCAGCGGTTTGATCCGAGACAAGACCGGAAGAAAGACTTGGTCTTCTTGGCAGTATGCTTCGGGTCGTTGTCCTGCTGGAATACGAACTTCTCTTCAAGGCCCGTCTGGATCAGCGAAACCTCCAGATTTTCTCGCAGGATGTTGATGTAAGAATCTGCCGTCATTATCCCGTCGATTTTCACAATGCTTCCCACTCCACCCCACGAAAAACACCCCCAGACCATCACATTTCCTCCTCCATGCTTCATCGTGCCTTGTATGTGGCGCTCCTAATGCTCCTCTCCCGATCTGCACCAAACACGAACCCGCCGCTTTCAGTTATACAGCTCGAATTTTGATTCGTCCGTCCAGAGAACCGTTTTCCACAACTCTAGGGGCTTATCAGCATGCTCCTTAGCAAACTTAACTGTGGCTTTACTTGCCTTGGACAAAGGGCGCTTCCGGCAATTATTCAACCCCTGTGCTACGAGACGGCGACGACAGGTCGACCGGAAACTGATAACTGAAGGGTTTCCTGGATCTCGCGGAGTTACCTTCGGGTTCTTCTTGACTTCGCGCATGATCTTGGTGTCCGTTCTCGCATCCGTTTTCCGCTTCCTGCCTCTGCCAGGGCGCTCCACCACTGATCCAAACGTTTTAAGCTTCAGAAGAATTTTGCCAACCGCTGCCTTACTGATACTGTACTTCTTAGCGACAACTCGGTGCGATTCACCGTTTTGCACATCACGAACGACCAATTTTAGGATACACAAGGGAATTGCTTTCGAAAGCACTGCGTTCTCCATTTTTTCAATTGAATCAAATGCGATCACGTATACAAATGCACCAGGTTGAGCCGTTTGCTTCAAAACATGTCAAAATATCAAAACATAAACAATCGAGGGGTCTTCCAATGGAAACTTATCGAAAACATATCGATTTTTGAAGTGGGCACTTTATTTTGTCACTGTTTTTTTTCAACACAAATTGATTTTGTTTTTCTTAAAGTAAAACTCCTTTTTTCAGTATTCCATAGGTGAAACTTAAAAAGAATATAAAAAATAAAATAAGAAAAATAACTACACTGTGTTTACTTTAATTTGAACCAAGTAAATGAGAGAAATTGAAAAAACGAAGAGGTGGGCACTTTATTTTGCCCATCAGTGTACCTTTGAAAAATCGATAGATCAGAACTATCTAGCTAGCATGCAACAATAAGAGCACCAGTAAAGGAACGTCCATTAATTATGTCACGCAAGAAGTGACTTTTATAACCCCCCCCTGTCAAATTTTTTTGCGTTGACCTTCAAAATTTTGTGTAAGGATTGTCACGTTATCACAAGCCCCCCCCCTCACCCTTACTGCGTGACATAATTAATGGACCTTCCCTAAGACGTATCCTTTTTCTGTTTTTCTATGAAATTAGGTAGTTCTTTGTACTGTTTTCATACGAATATTCATTTTTAATGTACAAATGCTTGGTTCTTGTGCCAGCGGATGTGATAGAGCTTACCATCAATTTCATTGCAGAAAACTTACGAAATCATTTGTGAGTTAAACGAACGATTTCTAAGTTGAAATTAAATTGTATTACCAGCGATACAACACATTCCTTTATTATTAATATAAAACCAGGATCGAGAATCAATCTATTTTTCAACAAATGTCACTTCGTATATAAACAAACTCGATATCACTATTCTAACCCTCATTGTAGCAAAATCACTGTTCCATTATAGACTTTTAGGGCATTCCTGCGGAAGACCATTTCGGACACTGTATTCCAACCAGGATCCTACGTAGTTCTTGACCCTAAATAAGAAAAGAAGAAGAAAATTGTAAACATTAAAAACACAAAAACCCAATTTCCCGGTTTCCACTCATACATAGTAAATCCAAGCTGATCGGCAATGTAGGCTGCTTGAGCTGATCGATTTCCAGAGCGGCAAGTGAATATGATTGGATCGTCCAGAGCGGGCTTCTTCCGACAATACTTGCACTCGAACTCGTCCGGACTGAGTTGCAACTCTTCGGCAACAACGCTGACTGCAAAAAATAAATTTAAAAAAATTCACAAGTCTTTCACCATATCCACAGAGCTAAATCCAAAACTCACGAGGAATGTTGATGCTGGTCGGAATGCTTCCAGTGCAGGCCAGTTCTTCCGGTCGGCGAACGTCGATCAGCAGCACATCGGGGTGGTTCGGTAGGTCTACGATATCCTCGTAGGTGGCCGCCAACCAGGGTGGGATGCAGCGTTTTTCGAACTTATTCACACATTTGCCTGAGATGCCTTGGAGCGTTCCAATGACTAGAAGCATCACAAGCGAGGATAGTAGCGACATGGTTGAGTTAAGGCGGATCTTGTGGGTGGAGATGATGATCTATAACTGATGTGTTCGCTTGAAGGTCGCGGTGGTTATATACACATTGCAAAAATGCATCGGGATGCAGAATGCAGAGACTGGAGCGCGTGCTATGTTATTGCATGCCGGGGAAGTTTATCAACATTGTGAATACCATGATAGTCACCACTAGCGTCGAGGTGGTGAATGTTGTCACGTTGTACTATCTTGAATTCTGTACGATCAAAGTAAATAAGACGTGGTGTAGTAGGGTGTCGTGAGTTTCAGGCCATTTAGTTCCAGATTCTTTGTAGGCAACGGTACTTGCGGGAAAAGATGGGTGAAGTGGTCCAGGCCAGTGCTCTGTGAATATTCCCTGCAGAAAAAGTACAATCTGTCATGCCTGCCGGTTGAAATTACTACCATTCTATTGGTTGATTGGACATTCTCTAAACGATTACGCTAGTTTACAAAATAAATCAAAAGTGATGAACTTTATAATTCGACTAATGTTTTTAATGTGAAATTTTATGCAAAATTCATAAACACCGTCAAAATAGAAGTAGAACAGTTTTTGAGATATGGATAAAAGTTGCCTTTTTTATAAATGAACAAAAACACATTTACTTAAAATAGAATATCTCCAACGCGTGTGATCCAATTTCAAATATTTTGTAATCAAATGAAACAAAATTAAATTTAACACCGATCTTTTTAACTTGCAATACTGTAGAAGTAATAGTTTCGACGCTATTTAAAAGTATATATAAATTTTGATGATTTTTTTTTTTTTGGAGATTTGTAAAAAAATGTGCTAAACATATGATTAATACCCAAATAACGTCAAGAAAAAAATTTATTGCATGTGCAACTTAAATCCAAAAAAAAACAACAGAAAGTATGGGCCAAATGTTGAAAATCGGTTGAAAAATGAGGAAGTAATGCTGGTTTTTGGAAAATCCAGAAATTCGAAAGAAATACGCCCATCTCTCTCTCTCTCTCTCTTTCTCAATTTCTCTCTCTCTCTCTCTCACACACACACACACACACACACACACACACACACACACACACACACACACACACACAATAACGCTAGTTTTTGCCGAGATGTCATATGAAAATAAACATCATCATATTAATCATCTACAAAAAAATCGCAAAAATTTATATATACTTATAAATAGCGTCAAAACTACTACTTCTACAATATTGCAATGTTCAGAAGATCAGTGTAACGTATAATTGATGACAAAATATTTGAAATTGGATCACACGCGTTGGAGATATTCTATTTGACGGTTTTCGCGCTAACTCGAACAAATGTGGGCAGCACCTTCTCAGATTACAACGAAACTTTCTGGGTGTGTAGACCATGACTAGATCAGCCACTTTGCATACTTAGTTTCTTCATTTTTTTTCCTAGACTGTCTTTTGATAAGGGCTAAACTTTTTTTATCGATTAATTTCAAATGTGTTTAATAAAAAAATGACTTCTCCTACAAAGAAGGGTTCTATGGTAATTATCACAAAATAAGTTAAGTTTTAAGAAAAAACATATTTAAAATAATAATAAATGAGCCCTACACTGAAAAAAAAAACATTTTTAAAAATTCAAAGTCGATTTAAAAAAACATCATTTTTTATTTCGATGAAATTCTGGCTCAAGATAGGTAATTATGCTCCCTACCAACCATTCAAACATCACAAGATGGGCACTTTTAAGGTTGAAGGATTTATCATCATATTTTTGTCACCATCGAACAAGCAGTTTTTTCGTTTGATATTAAAGTTCTGGAAACGAAAATGTATTCACTGTGTTCCGCTTGTTGAGCAGAATACAGTGAATACATTTTCACGAACTATGTTTTGATTTTGAACGAAAAAACTGCTTTCGAATTTTTTATGATGACCGAAAATTGATAATGAATCCTTCAACCTTAAGGAAACAAGGTTTTGTTAACAAAAACTTTTTCATATCCCATTGATTTTTTTTCCAGTGTATTTTGTTATCAAAAACTAAACCAGTGAAGGTCATAACCATCCCAGAATCCAATGAAACTCAGTTTGTGAGGAGATTTTGCCCTATTTATTCAATCATTTGGAAGGGTTTTAATGTTTAATCGCAATAAAGAATGTGCACACCAAAAAGTAGTCAACGGGAAATTAGTGGTATTAAATGGAAAATATGAGAAAATCAAAAGTAAATCATTTATTGAGGACTTCATAAAAATATTAAAAAATATTAAATATTAAATAAAAAAAAATATTAAATAAAAATAAATATTCACAACTCATAGTAAAAAAATAACAATCATTTTTGGCCAAATCAATTCTTTAATAAATATCAGAAACCTAAAGATTATTAATGCTCAGAACGCTTAACAAAATATCATATGCGAGGCAGCTTTTATGGTGCAACTTTTGGTTTTGCTTTTGCATAATTTATGCGCCGTTCTAAAGATTAAAAAAACAACAGAAAATTCCCTTATATTTTGCAAGTTTGAAGGATCTCTGTTGAAATCATCAAAAATCGTCATGGTGGATTAAACACATGTTCTACACTGTCGATTAAAATTATTTTTAAAACATAAAAAAATGTCTAGATTATCGTTCAATTTTTTTTCTTACTCATAATGTATTATCTCAATCATCGACAAAAAAAAATGCATCTTTCTTAATTTTTAGTGATAATTGTATTTAAAATTTCAATCGGCACTGTAATTTTGTTCATAGTTATGACGTGAGGTTGAAATTGAGTCCAAAATACATCTTTAGAGCAGTCTAATAACATACTTATGATGTTTCATTGAAAATTATTTGAGTTAGTTATTATAACATCATAATAACCACATTATGGCATCTTGTTAGTGAAATGTCATTTGGCTTCATTAATTTTAGAAAAGTTACGTTTCTTGTCGTCTGTCACAATGAATCAACTGCTGATGGGGATTGCATGCTATAGTTCCGAAAAATATGTTTATTAATTTCTTAACAAGATATCTTGAAAATGGGCTAGGTCTGCTTTTTAATCGTAATGAAAAATTTATAGAAAGTAATGGGAATTCATAATCATATTCATCATATGCATAACAAACATAACTGTCAAATTCGATCTTTGTCTACATCTGCTAGTTCGACACTTGTTGGATTGAATTGTTGTGTTCATGAATTTCTGCTCTTAGTTTTACTTTTCAATAACTTGATTATAACCTATTGGTTTTTGTGATGCTATAAACTACCAAAATAAGACATCGTCTTGTCAAAAGCATGTTATGCAGTGCATCTTGAAAACTTCCTACACGACCTAATAGATGTAATACAAAATCTGTTAATTGTACTGTTTTGGTCAGATATGAGTCGAAAATAAATTCATATGTTCTAGAAAAACACATGAGTGATATGATAGGCCAAAGTTTTGCGATAACATTCTCTCAGCTTTTTCATAACAAAAGATGTTTTTCATTTCATTTTTAATACTCCTGTATAAAATAATTTCAAGATAACTGGTTAAAGAGATGTTTTTGATGTTACTTGGTTACTTGCTCTTAACACATGCTTTGACTGGAATCTACATAGACTAGCAAAGTTCTTCTTATTTTTGTATTGTGATGCTGCCCCATTAGACATAAAATAAATTTTAGAAAAATTCGTTAATTTTTTCATAAAATCTATCATTATTAAGATGAACAACTGAACTGCACTTGTATCGTGAGTCATTACTACTTCCGATATGATAATGAAGCTAACATTTGCAAGTTTATTATAATTCTAATAGTAAATTTCAAATGGGTGTATTGTTGCTTGCGAGTTGTTCCAATGATATCCTTGAGCAGAGTTTTGAATTATAAATGAATAATTTTCAGAGAAATCACAAATCGCAAAAATTTCATCATCATTTAATGAATCTTTTTTATTTTGGAGAAATGATGATTGTTGTTTATAAATAAAGTCATAAATTATAAGTTTGTCCATTTAATCAACGAGATACGAAACAAATCCATCATCAGTTTTAATAATCGTTACTAAACAACAGCTATCAGTATTCAACCACTGCTGAAATTGAGTTTCATTGGATTCTGGGATGGTTATGACCTTCACTGGTTTAGTTTTTGAAAACAAAATACACTGGAAAAATATCAATGGGACATGAAAAAGTTTTTGTTAAAATCAACTTTGGTTCCTTAAAAGTGCCTATCTTGTGATGTATGAACGGTTGGTAGGGCACATAATATCCTATCTTGAGCCAGAATTTCATCGAAATCAAAAATGGTGTTTTTTTTAAATCGACTTTTTTAAGTGTAGGGCTCATTTTGGATTATTTTCACTTTTAAAAAAAAAAAAAACTTAACTTATTTAGTGATACAACACTTTTTTGTAGGAGTAGGCATTTATTTTATTAAACACATTTGAAAAAAAAAAGAATAAAAAAAAAGTTTAGCCCTTATCAAAAGACAGTCTAGAAAATAATTGAAGAAACTAAGCATTCAAAGTGGCTTATCTAGTCATGGTCTACACACTCAGAAAGATTCGTTGTAATCTGAGAGGGTGCTGCTAACTCCGAATACGATTTGGGGCAAAAACCGTCATTTTAAGTAAATGTGTTTTTGTTCATTTATAAAAAAAATCAACTTTTATCCATATCTCGAAAACTGTTCTACTTTTATTTTATTTTGACGGCTTTTTTGAATTCTGCATAAAATTTCACAAAAAATTTCATTTGATAGAAATGATGATCAGCTTACCGAGTTCATAAATGCTGTAAACTAATGTTATTCAAATGAAAGGCTTACCCAACATCAGAGTCGAATAACTACTTGTTTAATCAAATTTGGAGAAGTTATTCAGCTTTTTGTGCTTTTTCGGCTCCTAAAAATTTAAAATTTTCAAACCAGGCACATATTTAGTATTATTTTAAAAATGGTTTTGTTGTATAATTATAATCAGATATATCTCACCTAAATCGGCTTCCAAAATCACACTAACTTGTTGATACGATAAAATAAAATTGTTCCATCGTGAATCGGAATTTAATGCCGTCATTGCAATTAATTTGACTTCAAATACGATTCACTTCAACACATCTTTGAACAGAGTATTACGATACCGGGTTGGAAAGCGCCACAGAAACACAACAATTTTTTTCATAAGCATCACAATACAGCGCATGGTCGCAGCAGAACGTGGTTTCATTCAAAATACAAACTTTTCACAAAGCATGGTCACTTCCAATTCATTTCCAATCAATGCACAGTGGTCCAGAATGAAAATTTAGCTGGAAATTTACATTTTCAGCCAAAGTTTGAAGTTTTGGAGCAACATTATCTTTCACATAGTTGTTTCTTATAACAAGTTGCTTCTTTTGGTGTGAATGAAAACTATGGTGGTCCTTATTTTCAGAGCAAACGAAAATCTAACTTTTTTGTTTGCAGAAATAAAAGCATACATTATTCAGCAGAGTTGGAGATAAAATAATTTCAAGCAAGTTTGAAGGTATATTTTTTTCTGTACCTTTTGATGTGACCGAATTAGAGCATTTTTTTCCGGTGTCTCAACTTTTTCTTTCAAATTTTCCAACAACGTTGTCTTCAGATGATTTTTATAACTTTAAAAGATAAAAGTTTTGACGTATAAATCTTGCCAATATCTCATTTTGTTAAAAAATTAAAAAATTACGCCCTTTTCACATGTGTTTTACTCAATTTAAAAAAAACACCAAAAGAAGCGCCTTGTTATTAGAAACAACAATGAGAAATGCAATGTTGCTCCAAAACTTCAAACTTAGGCTGAAAATGTACCTTTCCAGCTGAATTCGCATTCTGGACCACTGTGCAATGAAATATATGTTAACTATGAACAAAACACTTCTTCTCTTCTAAATGTCTTCAACGCTCGACTGAACTATATGAGACCACACAACACTGATGAGCTTTGCTAAAAATTGAGTGGAATTAACGGAAAAAATGACAGCGAAAGGAAAAGAAACCAGAGGACCGAAGTAGCAAGAACAAGTGCCCCCTGAAGTCATTTTGTCTGGTCACCCTAGCCATCAGCTTTGTTCCGCTATGAAGCTGTTCCTTATCAATTCCTGTCTTAGTCAGTTCCACACTTCTTTCTTGTTAATTTTTGCCATACTGTGGGCTGTTGTTCAAATTAATCTAAAATGTTTGATATTATAACCAAACATTAACAGCTGCAATCTAACAAGAGCGAGTTAATTCAAGGGAACATTCCTACTATGCATTCCCCTTCAAGCTAGTAGCTTTATTAAACAATTAGTCCAGCTCAGGGGAGGCTCCGTTAATTAAATGCGGTACTGGTATAAATTCAAGCACGTCCCGGTAGTTTATGAATCCCTGTTGGCATTAAACAGTCGGGAAAATGTGCAGCAGAGGGCCAAAAGCTGAGCCTGCGACTAGCCAGTTATTGCCACCGAGGCGTCCCACAAATCTTCACTTAATCATTGTGGTGCGCTAGAGGGAATATTTCTCGGTGAAGAGCTCTGACCTCAGCCTTAGTCAATTAGGTGGTGTGGTTTTTGTTATCGTTGTTAAACAGTTTGGCTCTTGCAATTTACCTCCTTGAAAATTGGGCACGGTAAAATCCTGACAAGCAAGATTTACGATAGCTGTCTGCACACTGTACAGTGCACGGAAACAAAG